>CAKOAT010365154.1:3385-35134 GCA_932364175.1 Eruca vesicaria subsp. sativa
ACTGAAAAGTAACTCAGCCCGACTCAGACAACTTACTGGGGTTATATTCGTAAAAATGTCTTCTGTTTTTTTGTTTGGTCACAGAGGACTATATTGTAATTTCATAGCCCTTTTAGGTTAGATTTGCATTTGATTCAAGTTGGGGTCTAGTATTGGGGTTAAAACCAAGTTGTGGGTTAGTTTTGGCAAAAACCCCATTTTGATTTTGTAGCTAATTTCGTAGCTAAACTGTAGCAATCCGTAGCGATATAGCTAAAGATCAATTTCATAGATATTCTGTAGATAATTAGCGATGCATTAGCTAGAGATAAGTCGTTGTGATAGATGGTAAACTCTAAACTAATACACACAAACTTAAATATAAAATTTAAACCGTAAACCATATATTCAAACATAAAACTTAAATTCTAAACTAAAAAAAAAACTTAAATATAAAATTTCTATTATATAACTAAAAAACTTAGGTCTACTCTTTATAAAAAAATTTATAAGCTTAAAAATCTATTTTCAAATATTAGTCTTAGACCTTAAACTTGACTACAAACATTAACCTTCAAATCTCAAACCTTAATTATAAAGTATTACCTTTAAACTTTGTCTAAAAAATAAATCTAGACATTTTAATCATGAATCCAATAATTTATTTTTGTAAACTTTTAACAATAAAGTTCAACCTTAACCCCCAAACCTATGCCCTAAATCCTAAACCCCAAACCCAATTCTCAAAACTCAAAACCATATTCCCAAAATTCCAAAACATATTTGAATCATAAATTTAATCCTTAGACTTAGAATTTTTAGTTATTGAAATTAAATCATAACTGTAATACTTTGATACTCTTTTTTCTTTGAATTGGTTTTCATATGAAGTGTTTGTGCTCTATTACCAACAAGCCACTTCAACACACACGATATAGCAACTGTTCTATATACCATATTTAATTTAATCATATAGAATTAAAAATAATAAAATAAGAAAGATGGATTGGTATTGACTTATGTAAGAAAGTGATGATAGCTTAGGCTTAAATAAAGTTTGATCTAATGAACCAAATATCTGTTCTGGATAAAACTAAACAAATTAAAAAAAACAGTTAGCTAACTATATGAACCAAATACAATATTTGATATTTAAACAGTTAAATTTAACTACTTGACATTCTGCGTGTAGTGCGAATTAACCCTAATTCTTAATTAAATAATATACTACATTACAATAGTAATATACCCAATAACAGGCTGGTCTAGTAACCAAAATCCATAGATTACTAAATTGGGAGTTTAACGGGTCATAAGTTTGATTCCGGTTAGGAGGGGTATGCTCTCCAAAATTCCAAATGAGAGTTAATTTAATAGAAAAAATTATTTTTTATGTCAAAAAATTAGTAACTATGTTTCACTAGACTAATCTCAAAAATTTTATGTTACATTAGGTTAAATATTTTTGAAAATGGCAATAATGTCTTTAATATCAATTAAAAATTCAAAATTACAATTAGAAAACAATAGTTAAATATTAAAATATAAGAAATAGTTAAAGTGTTGTAAAATAAATAAATAATTAATTAAAGTAATTAAAAGAAAAGAAAACATTAAAAATCCTCACGTTTTGCATGTTTTTTTTGTTTTTCTTTTTGAAAATTTGATTTTTAATTTATGGAAACGGAATATTTCGAATATTTTCTTGTCCTATTTTCGGAACTGATTGTGTTTATCCGTAAAATATGTATTTTACTATATGTAGAATACAATAATAATGTATGGGTCACCTTTCTCAAGCATATGGGGACACAAGAGGCTTTACAAGAGGCTATGGGTCACCTTTTTCAAGCATCACATGTTAAAGGTTTTAATCTCTCAGAAAACTTCAATGACGAAGAACCTATTGAATATGTGACTCCATTATCTTCATTCAAGCATGCGGATTGGATACCACTTACGCTCAAAGATATGGAACTGCCTGAAGACCGGGTGGATGATGACGATTACTCTTTAGTATTTGTCCCTGAGGATTCATAGGATAAACTGATTGCTTGGACCTCAAGTAATACATAAGTTTATGCTTTCTCAATATTTTCACCTCTATCATATTTTTAATTTTATTTAATTTTGCATCGCATGCATCTCAAGATTGGACCTTCAATGTGCTCAACTGAGCTAATATCACGTGTAATAGGACCTGAAGTGTGGTTGAAGAATTTCGTGAGTTTTTCTTCGACCTTACATGTTTCTAAAATTGGACCCTCCTTGTGCTTAAGTGATACTCTTAGAAATTTTGCAGGAAATTGATGCTATTCAATACGTCTTCCGTGAGAGGACTTCATTGCATAGATGGGACGTAAAGAAAGTAGCATTCTTGAGCTGCATATTCAGTAATCAATTGAAGACATCTTACTTACTTTTTAAGAAGGACAGGAAAAATTTCAAGGTAACTGGGGTACTACGTGAATACGGCATTGGTGAACTTCCAGCACACGGGCGAACAAGACAAATGTGGGATCTTGATGTTGATCGCATGTATATACCTCTCAATGTGGGCGATGTAAGACCCGATCCCGACCTCTGAGGCAGAGGCCGTGGTTGACGCCTCACGTGTCGCTTAGTCCTCTTCCGGACCTAACCTCTAAATTTATTGCCCTTTATTTATTATATCGCCCATCGGCGAGAGCCAATTTAGATCTTAACTTAAGACAACTTTAGTATTTCCTATCTTAGATCATTTCTATTCATACACATCGGATTATACTATATTAACCATTGTCTAAAACCAATCTAACACTTGTTCAATCTAATTGTCTATGCCTTAGTCAGTTCACTAAACTACCTTCCAGCTTATAGATCGATCCTATGGTACAAGTCATACAAATCCAAAGTTCCATTCTCCTAAACAATTCTAGCAAAATCTAAAAGAAAGTAGCTAGATAATACCTTTGCCACATCCCCGGAGTTTGTTAGCTCATCAGTCCAGCTAACTTAGTTAGCTCATCCCCCTAGCTGACTTAGCTAGCTCATACTCCTAGCTGACATAGCTAGCTCATCCAGCTATTTGAGATGACACTCCTAAGCTAGATGAATCCGAACTAAGGCCAGCTGACTCAGATTGTTTAGCTAGCTCATCCAGCTAGCTAACCTGTACCACCTCACTTGAAGTTCAATCACTCTCTTCCAGCTGATCGAGCTACAGGATAACTGCACCCAGCTCCCTGCCAACTTCTCCACTTGGGTACTTAGTCATTCAACCAACTATCTCCACTGATCAAGTAACCTTTGGGAAGTCTTCAACAGAAATGGCAATGCATCTAGCTCCTCTCAACTAGTGCATCACTCATTCTCCTCATGCTTGTAGGATATCATAGCAAGTCCCTCTCCTGGACTAGATGATGCCCATCAGATCCTAAGTCAATCAACCATCCATCCCACATGACTCAGACCTGATGAGTCTTCACACTTACCTAACCTTTGCATCCTTTGATCAAAAAGATCAGACACCTTGATCCATCATCCATGGACTAGGTCGTCCCTCTTTACCCATAACCAGATCACCCACACGGCCTTCCCTGCATAATCACAATCAGCTCCATACTTGTGGTCCACACCACCCAGTACCAGCCTTACCTCCAGGTACATTTATGACAACAAGAAAACATGCTCTTAAGCCACACAAGCACAATCAATACATATTTATCCGATAACCAGGAATTTAGACATAAACTTACCTTATATTTAATCTTATTAGATCTTCTGCCTTCCAGCAAAATGTCCGGCCATGCTCCTCTAAAGAACGAATCCATCAAGTCCTATCACATACCCCCTGTATTGATAAGATCCTTCCCTGGGTCGCACCAATAGTTCCTTCCATTGATCTCCCATGAAAACCGGTTCTGCAGTGGCTTCATCTTCAAGGCTGTCCTTGCAAATGAAAGTGGATTCTGACCTTCTCTCTTCTATCCTGACTCTTTGTGTGTGTTCACAGGATGAAGAGGAAGCCTAAGACGTGATCATCCATGATCAAACTCCATCAGAAGGTCATTCTTAACTCCCCTCTTGATTACTCATAAAATTGTATTTCCATACTCATGCACCCTGAAGGCTGTTATGGCCATGGGAAGTGGAATCCGGCCATTCTTCTTATTCCCTGAAAATTTGCGTGTGTTCGCAGACTTTGGAGGATGCTTTGGTTTTCAACAACACGAATTAAAACTCATCAATGGGTCATTCATAACTTTCCCATTGATTTACCCAAAAACTGCCTCTTTGCTGCCTTCACATCAATCTCGGAATTGAATTGTTTAGTCCGACCATTCCTGTGTTTTTCTATGGTTTTATTTGTTTTTCAGGATGTGAGAAGAAGCCCTGGCGTGCCTGCAAAGGCACGGATTTTCCTTCCTTATATAGAAGAAGGGGTGATTACTTCTTAAACATTGCATCCCTTCGGTATCATTTCTGTCCATTGATTTAATCAATGATACAGATCACCCATGTTCGCCTATGGCAGTTACCAGACATTCTGGGCTTTACAAAACACTCCTGGACATGTCAAAAACAAGCCCAAAGTGATTGCCCATGCCCAAGGCCCAACCGCAAGATCCCAGTGGCCCATTGGTACACATGGGTCACCCACATGGCCTGGTCACTGTCCAGACCCGGCCCAACTGCCCAAGACTTGAGCACTCTGTCCAGCTGAGTTGAGCTGATCCTCATATAAACTATCTGAGTGAGCTAGTCCATAGGGAGCTGGCACACTCTATTGAGGGAGCTGGCACACTCTATTTGAGCTCCAACTGAGCTCCGTCCAGCGGGTTGAGCTTCTTGCTCGCATCACCAAGCTGTGATACACTTCGTAAAGCTTGATATCTTCATCTTATTCAATCCTTATAAGTCCCTTGGTCTATTTTCAGACTTAGACTTAGTTTACCATGATCCATTCTGATCCTTCACTTCATCGAGCTTGTACACGATAAATTCTCGTGTGAACCAAAGCATCCTTGTTTCTATTGAACATGTTGGCATTATGTCAAGTTCCAGGAACATGAACATGACAGTTCAGCTGGTGTGAGCTGACCAATGAATGTGTAGCTAGACCGATCTGGGCTGAGCTTCCCCGAGCTCCTCTGAGCTAGGTCGAGCTGTCCCTACACCTCGACCAGCTACCCTTTTACTTGTGTAACTCCTTTTACTCTTGTTCCTTCCTTATTTGGATAAGTCTCAGCTCCCTGATGTACTTAACCACGTTTTTGAACCATGATATGGTTGTCTTTAGATCATACGACCTGACTGGTGTGTCTCCTTGTGCCATGGTCTGTCTCTGCAATCCAATCCAAGATCGGGGACATGACAAGTCTTCCCCACTTAATAGGGATTCATCCTTGAATCTGGTCCAAGTGTATCTTCCTTTATGAACTGACCATACCACTCCGGGTACTCAGCCTTCGTCCTCGTTTTTATCTTACTGATCACATCCTTGATCAGCCTATAAACAAGTCTCCCCCACTTGATAGAGATTGTTCCCATAAATCTTATCAAGTGGTCCATCTGATTTTCGCTTATGGCATCCTTACTTGGCTACTCAACCATAGTCAAGGATCCATCAACCTCCGTATAATTAATACCAATTTGTAGTCTTTTCGAACAAACCACAACTTGGACTTATTGCGATCTTAGTCCATACTAGACTAAACCGTCTTAACCTGGCTTCTGTCCATCACTGGACTTTGTCTTATTTCGATCATGGTTCATTTAGGACGTGATCATATTCCGGTCCTGGTATACTTAGGGACTCGAACGTGCCTTCTGGCCATAGGTCCGTCTCCGAGTAGGTCATCTACTGATTCTCATTCCCTATCTGACTTGATTATATTGTGGTTCTGGTCCACTTTGGGACTGAACCGTCTCACCCCAACCGTAGGTCAAACTCCGACTTGGTTGTAATGCAATCCTTGTCCCTCACTGGACTTGATCGACTTTATTCCAACCCTAGATTAATCTCCGACTTGGTTGTCAATCGGACTCGATCGAGTAAGCCAACCATGGTCCCTTTCCGGACTTAATTGTATACCAACCATGGTCCTAGCTCGGCCATCTCGGCAGGAGCTGTGCGGTATGGACTTTTAGACATTGGGGCCGTCCCTGGTTGTAGTTCTATTATGAACGGGTCCGCCTTGTCAGGAGAAAGCCCTGCAGCACCCGAAACACATCCTCAAACTCACTGACCAGCGGCATCCCACCTGGGTTACCACCCCTTACCATCTCGTTATTGGCGATTGTGTCTATATAAGCCTTACAACCTCTCTCTAGCATCCGTTCCGCTCGGACTGCTGAAACCACTACAGAAAAGAAGGCAGTTTTTATACTTTGGAACCTGATCGAGGGTCAAAACCCACTCTCAAACTGCACCTTCCCTGATGTCAGTCTAAGGTGGTCCACTTCTTTGCAATCCAGATCCGCAGGCGTTACCCTGTCTGTGATCAATACCCAGAAGATCTTAGTCCATCCTGACTAGATCCCATTTGGACTCGTTCAAGTAAGCCAACCCTGGTCTTTCACCGGACTCGATTGCTTACAGAACCTGGTCCACTCTCCTAGTTGAGTAGGATCTCGGTTGGATAACACATTTGGAAAACGTCCCATACCATTCTCCAAAGTTTCACACTCCCATGAACGTCCCATACCATTCACAAGAGTGTTTATAATATACTTCAATTCCCACCACACTAAGATACATAACGTATGCTGGCTTGTTTTGGAACAGCCACCTAGGAATAACACTTAACCTCAGTAGAGGGCTGTACGTTTCTTTCAACCTAGACACTCTATGGTCCATGTTACCTCCCTTTTCCAGGTCTTCCTTACAAAGGTCTTGCATTGCGTCTCTCGTCCAATCCGTCTATTACTTCCAAATAACTAGAGGACCTAATCCTTCTTTCTTCAGGGTCTTGCCCTTGGGGAGTGCATTTTGGCTAAGCCGGCTCATCTTGTAACTTTCTTGTTCACAAGCATGAAACCCAACCTTACCTCAACTCTCACTTGGCTCACCGCAGCTAAGGTTCCAAGTCATCTTAGTTTTCAGAAATAATATTGGTTTGGAACTCAAAATCTTAAGCATTGTCCTTAACATGATCAAGCATGCTCTGATACCAACTTGTAAGACCCAATCCCGGCCTCTCAGGCCGCGGTCGACGCCTCATGTCGCTCAGTCCTCTTCTGTACCAAACCTCTAAATTTTTCGCCCATTATTTATAATATCGTCCATAGGCGAGGGCCAACTTAGATCTTAGCTTAAGACTACCTTAGTATTTCTTAGCTTAGATGATTTCTAATCATATGCAGCGGATTATACTATATTAACTATTTTTCCAAAACCAATCTAACACTTGTTCAATCTAATCTTCTATGCCTTGGTCAGTTCACTAAACTACCTTCCAGCTTATAGATCGATACTTACATGGTACAAGTCACACAAGTCCAAGGTTTCATTCCCCTAAACCATTCTAACTAGATCTAAAAGAAAGTAGCTAAATCATACCTTTGCCACATCCACGGAGCTTGTTAGCTCATCGGTCCAACTGACTTAGTTAGCTCATTCTCCTAGCTGACTTAGCTAGCTCATACTCCTAGCTGACATAGCTAGCTCATCCAGCTCTTTGAGCTGACACTCCTAAGCTAGATGAATCCGAACTAAGGTCAGCTGCCTCAGCTTATTTAGATAGCTCATCCAGATAGCTAAGATGTACCACCTCACTTGAGGTTCCATCACTCTCTTCCAGCTGATCAAGCTACAGGATAGCTGCGCCCAGCTCCTGCCAACTCGTCCAGCTCTCTTATACCTTACATGCATAAACATCTCCACTTGGGTACTTAGTCATTCAACCAACTATCTCCACGTACCAAGTAACCTTTGGGAAGTCTTCAACAACAATGGCAATGCATCTAGCTCCTCTCAACTAGTGCATCACCCATTCTCCTCATGCTTGTAGGATATCATAGCAAATCCCTCTCCTAGACTAGATGATGCCCATCAGATCCTAAGTCAATCAACTATCCACCCCACATGACTCAGACCTGATGAGTCTTCACACATACCTAACATGTGCATCATTCGATCAAACAGAGCAGACACCTTGATCCATCATCCATGGACTAGGTCGTCCCTCTTTACCCATGACCAGATCACACACATGGCCTTCCCTGCATAATCACAATCAGCTCCATACTTGTGGTCCACACCACCCAGTACCAGACTTACCTCCAGGTACATTTATGACAACAAGAAAACATGCTCTTAAACCACACAAGCACAATCAATACATATTTATCCGATAACCTAGCACACGGTTCTAGCAATTGCATGGTTTGGTTCACCTAGAACTAGTTCCTGCCCAGATCTGACGACCCTTTTCAAAAGTGGTCTAAAAACTAAATAAAACTCACCAAAAACTCTGATAAATACTCATTAGAACTAATCCATGGTCAGATTCCATAGGAAAAATCCCTAACCTATGAATCCGACCAAAACAGCCCTACACCCTAAATATGGAAATCAGCCAAACCAACTCCAAATCTAGTCTAGTCTGTTTCAATAATCCCCATAAATCCTAATCCCTATAATTTGATCTAATTCCATCATCAGAACACATAGATTTTTACTTAGGTTATGAGATATAAATATGAACCATGAATTTAAACATACACATGTTACCTTATATTTGATCTTATTAGATCTTCTGCCTTCCAGCAAAATGTTCGGCCATGCTCCTCTAAAGAACGACTCCATCAAGTCTTATCACATACCCCCTGTATTGATAAGATCCCTCCCTGGGTCGCACCAATAGTTCCTTCCATTGATCTCCCATGAAAACCGATTCTATAGTGGCTTCACCTTCAAGACTGTCCTTGCAAATGAAAATGGATCTTGGCCTTCTCTCTTCTATCCTGACTCTTTATGTGTATTCCCAGGATGAAGAGGAAGCCTAATACGTGATCATCCATTATCTCCATCAGAAGGTCGTTGATATACCATGTATTTTACCCATTATTAGCCATGGTATATAAGTGTTTTAAGATATATTTATTATGTTTTGGAGTATTTTTAGAGTATTTACAGGTTCAGGTACGTTCTGGAGAAATATGGTGATTTTGGTGTCTTTTGGAGCCATTTGAGTGCAGAACTACACAGACGAATCAGATGTTTAGCTATGGATAGAGACCTTCCCACCTTTAGATTTCAAACATTGCTGTCTCTAAACATCAGAGACACCCTATCTTTGCAGAAGAAGCTGCCGGGTTTCACAAAAGAGTGAAAAGGATATATGATCTTAAGAGGAGTGTGGTTCCTTGCACAGCATTAGATATTGATTTTCCTATCCCACCAAATAGAAGTGTGAAACCAGGTTCCTACATTAGGGTCTTGGACGATAATCAACACATAGAAGCTTCTCAGAGAGGATTGGGATGTAGAGGTGAGGTTGACAAAAGTTCAACAAAAGCAGCATTGATTGAAGTAGACCAGATACCATCGATCGACAGCTGTTAGAAACCATCCATCAACCCAAACAGTTCATTGACGATCAAAATCCTTCGGGTATCCCAACATGCAAAGACAGAGACAAACAAGTCTGGGAGAAAGAAGAGGAGAAATTGGAAAAAGAGGAAAAGGATCAAGGGAGATCCTCAGTTATCATTCACTCCTCACTTCTCAGATGGTGTCAGGGAATCAAGAGTGCGCAGCAAGTGTTTCTCACAACCATTTGCAAAGCTTAAAGCACTACTTATTGCTGAGATTATAGACAAAGGAGAAGAGTCTATGGAGGAAGCTTTCACACAAGAATGATAAAGCTTCAGAGAGTAGATACTGAGACTTGTTTTGGAGCAAGTTCTCATCCTCATCCGGACTGAATCAGATATCTCCAGAAGTCAAGCTAATGACTAAAATAAGCACTGAGTGGGAGGTAACCCACTGTTAGGTTTGTTTTAAAATTTTTTATATTTTCATTTATTACTAATTTTTTTTTCATTGTATTCAAATTTTTTAAAAAAGAAAGAAAAAAAGAAAAAAAACCGTGAATAGTGAGTTATGTAGCAGAGGCCCTGTAGCAGCGATCGACACCATAGCAATCCCGTCGATCGACACCGTAGCAGTCCCGTCAATCGACACTGTAGCAGTCCTGTCGAGCGACACTGTAGCTATGTTACTGTAGCAATAATACTGTAGCAGCTACTGTTCATCGAAAAAAAGTTTTTTATTACTTTTTATCATTACTTTCTATTTGTGTTTTATTTCTTTCAGATCCAAGGAAGACGAGTTCTGCAACAAGCATCGATCGACGACCGGCCAGCATATTGATCGACAGAGCATCACGAGTATCGATCGATCGCCACTTAACTGTGTTGATCGACGCTCACCATCAACGAGCATGTATACCCTTTTTTCTTGTTCAGTTTGGGACTTATTATTTATTTCTCCACCGATCTTAGACTCTATAACACTAGCGATAGTGTTTTTTAAGTCTTAGGGAGGTTCTACTAATATTTGTTTTATTTTGAGTTTTATGTCTAAAATCCAAGGAGATGGATTACCTTCTTATCGACCGACGAAAATATGTCGATATCGATCAACACAACATCAACTGAAACAATCGATGCGTCCATTTGCACATCGATCGATACAGTTTCCGGTCAGGTTTATCGTTCTTCCTTATTTAATTGAGTCTTTATGATTTATTTTTCAACAACTCGGCTGTTTTACACAGGGGACAGTGTAATTTAAGTCTGGGGGGGGGGAGGATGTTTACTGAAATTTATTTATTGTTAGTCTTATTTAAAATGTTTTCAAAAACTATTTTTATTAATCTCAAAAAGGGGATTATGATCGTTTTAAATTTTTTCTTATTATCTAACCACACTATAGCACCATTCTTAGTTTGGTTGACAGAAGAGTATACTAGAGATACTAAAGTGGATCATCCTGCCATTAGATCACACTTGCTTAGAAAGTTTGAAGGAACCGAAGCTGACCTCCAACCCTAATCTGACTAATTTGCTTGCTTTGGGGCTTGGTATACATTGGATCGGATTCCTCCTTCAGACCTGAAAGGTATAACTCTGTAAACTTTTGGTTTCCTTCTATCCTCTCTTTTATGAAAAAAAAATATTGAGATGATTTCCTCAGATGCAGAGGGGTAGGTACATTACCGATGACCCCACTATTCTAATTCAAAGGAATGATCACACATTGTGGAAGCAAGGGGTATTCGCTTACACTTTGTCAAAATAAAAAGCAATCAGGTGAACAAGATGCAAGGAATTAGTACTTGTCTTAGTTCACTAGCATTGAATTAGAAAAGATTCAGAAAAGAGGGATATAGGGAGAAAATAAGCCAAAATATGACAACCTGTTTACTCAGATACCTGCTGGGGTAAGAGTCCAAGTATCCTCTGATCGATACTCCCAAGGTAAAACCTGCACATTTATTTTATGTTAAGAAATGAGGTTAGTTAAGGATAATGTCAAGATAGTATTTGCTACGTTGTTGGTAGAATGGATTTGGTTGCTAAACTAGGATATGGTATATAAAATATCTCTGAGATTAGCACTTATTTGATGTGGTTGCAACATAGTAGAGGTGATAGTAGTAAGATAAAGATTTTGTGAGTCCCTGCTGTTTTCAAACCTCTTTTAGAGAGACTGCCTGTTTGTTTTGCTTGAGGACAAGCAAAATGGTAAGTCTGGGGGAGTTGATATACCATGGATTTTACCCATTAATAGCCATAGTATATAAGTGTTTTAAGATATATTTATTATTTTTTGGAGTATTTTTAGAGTATTTACAGGTTCCGTTCTGGAGAAATATGGTGATTTTGGTGTCTTTTGGAGCTTTTTGAGTGCAGAACTGCACAGACACATCATATGTTTAGCTATGGATGGAGACCTTCCACGTTAGATTTCGCCCATATTCTTACACAAGATAGAGGTTTGAGTTATCTTTCTAATTCCACCGGTTTGAGGTCAATCAGCATCTTATAGCAGAAGTTATGCTAATTTTACTGAAGAGTGGTCAGTCTGCCTCGCGAGAGAAAGCTGTCGAGAAGTTAAAGAAGAATCGATCGATGCAGCACACTTGGTGTCGATCGATGGAGATCCCAGAAAACGGGCTGAGTATATTTCAAGACCGACTTGAGCCCAAGAGTTACCACAAATTACCAGAGCTATTCTCCAGACCTATTCTTTCTAATTTACTCAAACAAATCCCAATGATTGCGCTTGTGATTTTTCTGCTCATATATATAATAATGTAACGTGTGTAACACTGCTTAGTAGTAAGGTCAGGTTAGTTTTATTCCGAAACAAGAGTTTCAAGGCAGTTGATATTGATTCTATATTATATTTACTGATGAAAAATTGTTTAATTGTAAAATAGGGAACACATAAGAGATACAGTCATAAGAGAGAATTTGAGCTTAGTTGATTTAAATATAACATATTTAACGACTGTGGATTTAAAGATTTGCCTTTTACCGGCAGTAACATGAGTTGGCGGGTACAAAAAATAACTTCTAGCATCAAAAGTTGGCTAGATGGAGGCACTGCAAATGATGATGGCTTGATTCCAACTTTGTAACTACAGGATTTAGAAATGGTTGAATCATACCATAGACCTATTGTTGTTTCCATCTAAAAACTAACAACAAGGTCGTGAAGATGCCAAGATCTATGGACATCTTCAATTAGTTCCAAGTACGGCAGAAAGCATGACATGCTGTGCTACAATGAGTATGCGTGTGAAAAGGCGGATCAAGATTAGGCGGAGCTGAAGACTTGAAGACTGGAATGGCGATCAAGTCGAAGTTAATTTGGATGTCACTAGGAGAATATGAGCGTAGAGATTCACCATGGAGAAAAGAAAAATCTGTCTTGGAAGTTCCAAAAAGACTTAGGAGAAGTGTTAAGAACCTTACATGTTTGGATATTTATGGAATATCTTTTGGGAGTCTAGCCTAGTTGATTGGCTATTGGGTATAAACAGTCATGCTTGACATGTGAATTAGTAGGCAAATAAACCGAACCTGAAAATCTGATCCGATAAAAATGAATCTGAACCGATCCGAATCCGATATAAATACCGAATGGATCTTGTTTTATGGTATTTCGGGTTATGGGTATTATCCGAACCAAACTCGAAAATAAATGGATATCCGCTAGACCCCGAAACATTCAAAATCCCAAAATAGAACATGTACCAAACATGATCTCAACTCCTAATATGTATCCAAAATACTACTTAAGATATTATTGAACATCTAAAATAATTATCTATTACATAAAGCTTGATGACTGGAAGTAGCGGATGGAGCCTGAAAGTTTTTAGATTTAGGTTTTCTTTTTATTGAATAATATTTCTCATTTCCTAAGAATTTAGTTTTTGTTTTATGCTTTCATTTATTTGGTTTTTTTTCTATCAATAGCTCTGTTTACTTTTCGTTTAATTGGAATGATCACGTTTGATGTTCCTTTCTTATTTTTGAATCAATTTTACTTATGTTTTGGTCATAAAATAGTTACAATGCAGGTATTTTAAATCCGAAGAACCGAATTTATTTATGTTTTAGTTACAAAGTAGTTACAAATCAAGTACTTTTAAACCAAAGAACCGATTGGGACGCGAACCCGAAAGTAGGTTCTTTGAAGACTTACTAACCTTGACCCGAACTGATCCCAAACAAACTAAACTTTCAAATAACTCAAATGAGGCTGATTTCGATAAACCCGAAAAACCAATATTAGATTGGATAAAACCAAAACCCGATTGGAACCCCAATGCTTAGGTCTATGTATTAATTAGGGTTGTAAGCAGAATTATATTCTTAGCATAAGCATGGTTTCATAAACGTGTAAGTGAGGGAAAAACAAAAATGGCTAGGGGAAGAGGTTCTATAATTTTGTATTTGGTCTTAACACGTGTGAGGCTAGAACAACAAGTCAGAGTGTTTGATCTTATTGAACGTTTTGTATTGAGATAAACTTCTAAGTTTGCTTTAAATAAATACTAGTAAATTCATATATTTTTGCAAACATATTTTCTGGTGTACTTTGTGTTAGAGTTTTTGTTATAGTTCTTGAATTTACAAGTGGAAAATGCGTTTTTGACAACCATTCTCTACCGGTTGAAATTCCATATTTTGACAAAATCAACTATCAAAACTAAGTGGGGTTCAAGCTAAATGTGTTCCAATTTCTCTTAGAATCCATATAGGCCCCCATTTTATATCTGAGTAGAAGAAAGTAACTACGAAAAATAAGTTCATACGAATGGAAGAGATATATGCTTTGAGGATTGAAATAAATCAAGCAAACAAAGATAGTCTGGATCTTTTGGGTTGAGCCAGTATGGTTTTGCATAAATCTAATGTACTACAATAGATATATAACCACAATATAAATTCAATCAATTGATACATAGTAATATGAGTCCAATGTAGATCTTTGAGGGGTGACACATGAATTTGCACTTACTTTAATTTGTATTGCTTGCCAACGACTCCTCAAGTTCAGACATGTATTCAAAAAAGCGTAATGATAAGCAACCAACGATGACTCTTATTGCTTATCGGGGGACAGATACAATCTCAAGTGCCTTGAGCCATCACATCTAGAGAACAAACTCTCTGAATCTGTTTTCTTGAAGAGATGAACTCAACAAGTCTTTTGAACAAGTATAACAAAACCGATCCACAACAAGAAAGGTAAAGCTTCGTGTTTGGACTCACTTTCCCTAATCCTCTGCTCTCTAATTGCCATCTCCTTTCCTCTTGCCAGCTCAACAACCAGCAGCCACGGCATTCACTATCTATAATTTAATCCATACTATGTGCAGCAAATTTGCTAATGGGTATGGGATTGCAAAACTTTATCATACTTTTTCCTTTCTTATGCAGTGAACTTTTACTTTCACCTATCATACATAAGTTTAAAAGTTATCACTTACTAACTGAGGGACACTTTAGCCTCTTCAGGAGGTTTACACTTCGGACAAGGGAATTTAATACCTAATGGTGGTGGCGACGATAGGTATTACCCAGTTTTCACATTGTTTCTTTACTTGTTACGGGTCACTGCTCCGGATAACATTACATGCGTGATAATTTTGGAAACTATAACAATGTCATACTCTTTTCATAAATGTTCTATCATTCTTCTCAAACAACCTATGATAATACAAATGATGTTTCTTCCCCTTTGCAAGAACATTTACCATTCTTAAAGACATGTACTCGATTCCCATCTCTTACAGTTATATTCTTATCCACTAGCCGGGTGATGAGAGACACAAAGTCATGGCAGTCCTTACACAAGATCTTGTTCTTAACAACATGAACTGGAGTTTGTGCAGATGTATATACAAGACCAAACACAGCAGCTTGCTTCGCGCTGTGATAGCTTGCGTTTTCATTACCTCGGTACGTGAAGCCTGACCTTTCGATCTCACTCTTTATCCATTCTATCTCTGCGTAAATCCCCTTTGTTTTCTCAACTTCAGTAACATCCTCACTGAAAAACCTGTGAACTTTTCCTTGAACCTCCACAGAGCTCTTCCCTAGCTTCTTACTCAAACCTCTCTGACTCATCAAATATCTAGTCTTTTGGGCCAACTCTGGTTTTCCAGATTCTTCATATAAGTCTGCCAAGAGAATGTACAAGGCTGGATCATATGGTGCAAGTGCTAAGCCTCTGTTAGCCATATCTTCTCCTAGAGATAAATTTCCATGGTATCTACAAGCTCTCAACAATGTTTTGAAGATCAGAGCATTTGGTCTCAACGGCATTGTCTCTAAAACTCCTCTTGCTTCCTCTACACGTCCTGCACGACCTAAGATATCAACTAGATGAACATAGTGCTCTACCTGTGGCTTAATGTTATGAATCTCTTCTATTGATCTGAAATATTCAAGACCCATCTCGGTTAATCTTCCGTTACTACAAGCAGAGAGCAATATCAGGAATGTTACTGCATCAGGCTCGGTTCCTTTCATCCTCATCTCCTCAAAGGCAGATAGAGCAGAGGAAATACAACCGTTTGATGCCAATCCTGAGACCAACCCGTTCCAAGAAACAACGTCGGGCGTAGCTATTTCTTCAAAAACTCTCTTTGCATCATCCAAGCTACCACATTTAGCGTACATGTCAATCAAACTATTGGAAACCGAAACCGAGCTAGAATACCCTGATTTCACGGAGTAGCAATGAAGATGTTTCCCAGCTTCAAGAGCTCCCAGGTTTGCTGAAGCTGAGATAAACCCTGGTAAGCTCAACTGATCCGGTTCGATTCCATCACCAAACATATGTTTGAGGACACTTAGTGCCATTTCATGCTTGCCCAGCTCGTTAAACCTTGTAACCAAGCTCATGTACGTGATATTATCTCTCTTGTCCATTGACTTAGCCACGTTCCAGGCATCAGCTACCTTATCCGAGCTGGCATATGCATCCACGAGTGAATTCCCTACGATGATTTCACCATCTAAGTGTCGTCTGAGTAGATATCCATGAATCTCTAATACTCTCCTTATATATTTCAATTTGCCGCAGACCCGGAGAACACCAGATAGAGTAACAACATTGGGTTCCACTCCTTGTCTTACCATTTCCATCAACACTCCAAAACATTCTTGTTCAGACCCGTGATCAACAAGACCTAAGAGTAATGTTGTCCAAGAGACGACGTTTGGTGAGTTCATTGCTCTGAAGACTCTCAAAGCTTCTACTTCTGATGTAGAGCACTTCATGTACATATCTAAAAGTGCATTTCCAACATCAGTACTATCTTCTAATCCGACCTTAATTGTAAGTGAATGAATCTGCTTCCCTAAATCCAACGATTGGACAGAGGAGCATAAGCTCAACATTGCAGAGTATGTGAAGTTATTTGGTTGCAAACCCAAACCTCGCATCTCAAGAAATGTAGAAACAGCTTCCTTGACCTTCAAGTTTCTTACAAACCCTGATACCACAGACGTCCAAAGAAACTCATCCTGTTCTCCTGTCGAATTCAACACTCTTATAGAATCTTCCATCTCAGAGAACCTCGAGTAGAAATCAACAAGTGCTGTCTTCAGTACCACATTCAGCAGAACTCCACGAACGATGATGTTGCTATGAATGACTTTACCAAACTCCAAACCGAGAAAGGAAGAGGCGCCTAAAAGCTTAACGAAGGTAAACTCGTTAGGAGGAACACCAGCTTCAACCATCTCAGAGTACAACTCCAACGCCTCCTTCCATTTACGAGCTTCAACTAAAGAAGATATCATCATGGTCCACGATATGGTATCAGCACTTTTCTTACAAGAACTAAACAGTTCACGAGCTTCCTTAAGTTTCCCGCACTTGGAATACATATCAGTCAAGCTGCTTCCTATAACAGAGTTTCCCAAAAACCCAGTTTTTATAACAGATCCATGAACTGGAGCTCCGTAGTTAAGGTCTCTTAAACCAGCACAAGATCTTAACACTGAAGAAAACGTGAACTCGTTCGGAACTGTTCCCGAAGCCACCATTTCTTCAAACAAGAAAAGCGCGGACGCAGGCTCTTGGGTTTTGGTATAAGCAGAGATCATAACTGTCCAGGCAAAATCGGTTCTTTGCGGCATTTCATCGAACAGTTTACGCGCATTCAAGATTCCATCTGTTTTTAAGTAAAGACTCAGAAGATTGTTGCATAAGTCGAGATTATCTAGAAGACTCAGCTTGATTACGGGACAGTGGATGTGTAAACCAATTCGCGATGAACTCGATTCACAGAAGGAAAGGATCCGAACGCATGATTGTTGAAGATGATTACTCAGTTCGTTGCTGCGAGAGAGAAATGCAGAAGCTGCTACTTTGCTCGTCATTTTTTTTTCTTGTAGAGAAAGGGCGAAACTTTGATGGTCACGTCATAGCTGTTCAAGTTTCATTTCGACACCTCAAACACCGCGCATGGCATTTAGAAAGACACACTCTCTTATACACGTAACAGGAACGTCAGAATATGTACAATGCTTGTCTGAAATAAAAAAATATAAATCTCAGGGCTTATTGCTAGACCAGGCATCTGTTTGAAATACGATAGAATGCCTGTTTTGTTTTTCAGAGTGACCAACGGCAAAAAAAACTGTAGAATGTTGTTTTCCAGAATTTTACACAATTCAGTTCACTCAATAATGGGCCACCTGTGAAAAGAGTACATAAAGTTGAAGATACATTCTAGGCCCCTTCTAAAAGTCCGATTTGCTAACACTTAAATGATACGGCTATTTGATCAGTTGAGCTCTGACCATGTTTGGAATCACGTTTTTCTTTTGTTTCTGATAGAAATTTTGAAAATTTTATAGGACAAATTAAATTGCTCATTTGAATGGTAGTGTATTTTGTGATAGCTATTTTGTGATAGCCATTTCAACTATGATAGCTATTTTGTGATATTGTATCTTCGGAAATCATTGACTAGGATTCATTTGAATAGTTCAGAGACGGTATATATAAGCGTTGTTCTTATATCAAAAGACTCTAAAGAGACGGTATATATAAGCGCTGTTCTTATATCAAAAGACTCCAAGCATATGTTTGGAAGGTTAAAGCACCCCCGAAGATGTGCCATCTTATGTGGCAGGTTATATCGGGACAGGTTGCTGTTACGAGTGCACTGAATCATAGGCACATGAGATGCGATAACTTATGCCCGCGATGCGGTGAACCGGATGAAACAATTGCACATGCAATTTTCCAATGCCCGCCGGCATTACAGGTGTGGGCCTTAACATCTATACCCACCAGCTTATCTCTGTTCCCCTTAGAGAGCACATATGCAAACATGGACTATTTATTCTGGCGGAAGAAGGCCATATGTGGACCAGAATTAGACAGGGATCCTTATCCCTAGTTAATATGGTACATTTGGAAGGCTCGGGATGATAAGTTGTTTAGAGGAATAGATAGGGATCCTCTGGAACTGGCCCGGTATGCAGAGAGTGAGTGTCTTGCCTGGTACCAAGCTAATGAGCAGGAAATCGAGAATACACAAGTGATCGGCGATACTGAAAGCCAGGTCATAAGCCTACGCGATATCTGCATGATAGATGGTTCTTGGACCTCTATTGACCAATTTTCTGGTTGTGGCTGGGACTGGAAGGACAGTAGGGGAGATAGCCAGCTGATGGGGATGCGCAATTTTAGCAGAGTGGAGTCGGCCTTGCACTCTGAGTTGGAAGCACTGCGGTGGGCAATGGAGAACATGCTTCAACATTCGCCATGTCAGAGCTTTGGGACGGATTGTAAGGATTTGTTAAAAATGCTAAAGAACCCCCATGGATGGCCAAGTTTTTCGACGGAGCTGGAAAGGATCTCGACGTTGAGGATTTGCTTCCCAGACTTCAAGATTACTTATGTACCTAGATCTCTTAATGCTGTGTCCGATCATTTAGCTAAGACTGCCCGATCGTTTTATCGTGAGCTCATGTATGTTGGTTGTTCTATTCCGGTTTGGATTCTCAGACCACCTCAAGCTTGAGTAATAGATCAGCCTTTCGTTGTCAAAAATAAAAAATAAAAAATAAGCGCTGTTCTGGACTTTTATCATCACAATTATTCTGTCTCTTCTTTTTTTTTAAAGCATCGTTTAGTGACTATGAATTTTCGTTTGTTTTCTTTCCGGTAACAATGTCGCAGTCTCAATGGATGGTGAAATCGGGTGGCAAGAAAGTGGAGGTGGCTAAACCAAGGCTGAGGATTTCGGCTCCACGGTTTGATAATACGGAGATTATTGCTCAGTATGCTAATACGGTGATTGGTAGATGCATGAATTCTCCCAAGCAGGACATGAAGACTCTTCTTTTCATGCTTCCCAGGATTTGGCAAGTTGAGGGACGTGTTACGGGTACGATCTGAGATTGGGATGTTTTCAATTTCAATTCAAGTCGGAGGAAGATATTCTTGAAGTGCTGCGAATGGAACCCTTCCATTTTGATTATTGGATGGTCTTGCTTGTTCGTTGGAAATCAGTTCTAAATGTGCTGTGAACAAACGCGAATCAACTCGAAGAAAAATAAAGAGAGCAAAACAAATTGAGTCAAATACCTGTTTTAGGGCTTGTATATTATTCTATGAATAAATAACTTTACAATCCCTTAGACCCATATTTATAGTAGCCTCAAAAACTCGATTTCCTTTTCCCTATAGGAATACGTTCTTCTCTATAAAAATGTACATTTTCCTAAACCAAAAAAGGCATATCATACCGGGGGGGGGTCTGCGGCCATGTACCCCCCAACGAATGATGGGCTTTTAATGATGCACAAAGATTTACGACACATCCAGATGTCAACTATCCGTCCAAGATTACGTTTTGGGTGAGAATTCTTGATGTGCCTCTTTAATATTGGCGGCGTCCACATTTCAAGGTGTGGGAGACGCTATTGGGGCGGTTCAAGGTGAGGTTGATCTTGTGGAAGGAAGGGTTCGAGTTGAGTTAGATAGTCTAAAACCTCTTGTTTTTTTCGTGAAAGTTGACTTTGATGAGGGGGTGGAGCTTGTGGTAAATTTAAGGTTAAAAAGCTCTTTAGTTTCTGTAGAGAGTGCTATTGTATGACTCACGAGCAAGCAAGGTGTCCTAATTTGGCACCGACTGTGGAAGAAGGCTCTGTTATACCGGGAATAGCAGCAGACCAGGGTCCTCAGGTCATGAGCTACAAGGCCGCGGTTGCAAATGGTAAAGACGATGATGTGGAGCTTCGAGAGGGGCAGCAGCGGATCTCGAGGGGGATAAAAGACAATGGTAAAGGCAAGGGTATTGCTCGAGAAAGGTCTGGATCTTTCGGACATGATGGAGCGTATCGTGCCTACAAGGAAAGATTCCCAAGGAATTTTGGAGAAGGCTCTTCTCGTGATGGTAGGCGAATGGGTACTGGAGCTCCACGAGAGCAGTATGATCGTTTAGCCATTAATCCTAGAGGCATTCAGAATTTGAAGAATGGTCAGGAGGGTCAAAGCTTGAGTAACTCCCAGAAGTTGATGATGGATGCCTTTAAGGGGGTTTATGACTATCCTAAGGAGGTTTACACAAAGAAGGGTACGGCTGGGGAGATAGGCGGTCACTCCACGGCATGGAAATATTTACAGTTTAACGAGAAGGCAAGTGGGGACATGGCTATAGATGGAAACACACAGGACTTGGAGAAAAGCATTGAAGAAATCTCGGTATCTTTGAATGGTACTCAACCTGGTGAAGATGGAGTTATAAAACTGAGCTTATGGAACAAGACGATCATTCAGCTTTGGATGATGCGAACCTAATGTTGGATGGTGTGCTTCTCTCTCGGAACTTCTTGATGAGGATTGGGAGGAAGGTGAGCTCCCATAGTTAATGGAGGATGTTGAGGAGGTGGCTATTGATGGTATTTCAGATGAATTACCGAAGCCTCAGATGATCGTGGAAAACCAGCATGGAAAAGAGGATATTGGGGTGAAAGTTTCAGAAAAGAAAGGTCTGAAGCCTGGAGCTCTTGGGGGTGCAACCAGAAAGTTCCTTGTCCAGAGTCTGCTGTCACCTCGGAAGAATAAGATCTCAAAGGTTCCTGCAAAGACTAATGATAAAGGTAATAATAATGGTAATGGTGATGGAAAGAAGGCTAATAATAAATCTAAGGATGGTGCAGCCTAATGGAACATTTTCAAAGGGGCTAGAGTTTCTTTTTCTATTCTGATTTTTCAGTTTATTAATAACGGATTATGATGTAAAATTCTGGTTCAAATTTGTTTTCTCGTTAATGGGTTGGGACTCATTTGGTCTCATAATTTTCTGTTGTTTGGTCAAAACCTTCGGTTCTAGTTGGCTCTTGCTTTGAATAAAATGATCAATTGGTGGTCTCATGATGGTGTTTTTCTTATACTGTGGAGTATCTGAGATATTATGTCACAGATATGATCCTTATATGATTTGATAGTTTTAAAGGTTTTATGGGTAGCTCTTTGGAGTGTTCTTCAAGTGTGGCTGTATATCTCTACTCTCGTTGGTATGAGGTATATATGGTTGCTTATGGTTTGGTGGCTTGGTGTGAGGCGGTTAAGAGCTGAATGTTGGGGAGGATCACTGTGGTACTATTAGTTCATTTTGTGGTAAGAGAGGCGTTTGTCTTAAGGTCTGTATTTTTTTTCTAAGTATTGGAGATATAACGTGGAAAGGCTTGTTTGTATTGATGTATTATTGCTTTGGATGATATTTTGGACGGTGTATGCCATATGTACTATTATTTATAGTTTACTCTATGTTTTGGAGATTTCTAGATGGGAATATCATACGAAATGTAGGTACGCGTGGAGCTGTATGTTGGTCTTTTATGGGGTTAGCGGCCTGTTGAGTTGGAACCGGGAAGTGTTTAAGAAGTTTCTGGTTTATGTGTGGTGGTGTTATTGGAAATATTTTAGTACTATTACGGTTGGACTATATAATGAGGAAGGAAATTGGACTAACTCTGAAACTGAAGTTGAGAGAGCTGCAGTCAATTATTTTCAGGATTTGTTTCAATCGACTTATCCATATAACTTTGATGGTTTTTTAGAGGAAGTTCCAGAATTGAAAAATGTGGAGCAGAATAGGGTTCTAACGGCTTTGGCAACAGGGGATGAGGTGAAACAGGCTTTATTTATGATTCATCCAGAAAAAGCTCCAGGATCCGATGGGATGACTGCTTTATTTTATCAACAGTCTTGGTCGATAATTAAGGAAGATGTGGTTAATATGGTTAATGATTTTCTAAGATCAGGGAGTTTTTATGATAGACTTGACATGACAAATATATGCCTGATTCCTAAGACAATCATGCCAAGTCGGATGACAGAGTTACGACCTATAAATTTATGTAATGTTGGTTATAAAATTATCTCGGAAGTATTATGTCAGCAGCTAAAATTTTTCCTCCCTACTTTAATATCAGAGACGCAGTCTTCCTTTGTTTCCGGGAGATTAACTTCAAATAATATTCTCATTGCTCAGGAAATGTTTCATGGGTTACGCACAGATAATGCTTGTAAGGACAAATTTATGGCTATTAAAACAAATATGAGTAAAACTTATGATAGGGTAGAATTGTCGTTTATGGAAAGGCTCCTTCAAAAAATGGGATTATGTTTGACCTGGGTGTCCAGAGTTATGAAATGCATCTCATCGGTTAGATATAAGGTGTTGCTTAACAGCCAACCTAAAGGGAGTATTATTCCTGAAAGTGGGCTGAGGCAAGGGAATCCTTTATCACCGTATTTTTTTTTATTTTGTGTACGGAAGCCCTTAGTGCAAATATTAAGAAAGAGGAAAAAGAAAAGCGGCTGACGGGACTTAAAATATTCCTGGGAGGTCCAGCAGTTTCTCATCTTCTCTTTACAGATGACAGTTTATTTTTTTGTAAGGCATATTCGGATGAGTGTGGAGTTATTCTGAAGCTTCTCAAAGACTATGAGGTTGTGTGGAAAACTCATAAATTTTGACAAATCTTCTTTACAATTTTGTCACAAAGTACCAGACTTTAGATGCGAGGAAATTAAAACTCAGCTAAGAATCACTACGATGGAGGTATGGGTAATTATTTGGGCATACCAGAGAGCTTAGGGGATCAAAGGTTCAGGGTTTTGGTTATGTGAATGAAAGGATTAATCATAAAGTTAATAGTTGGACGGTTAGACTTCTCACAAAAGGGGCAAAGAAGTTATGATAAAGTCAGTAGCCTCTGCAACGCAGAATCATGTTATGTCATGTTACTGGCTTCCTAAGACGTTTACGAAAAAAATTGTAGGGGCTATCGCTCATTTTTGGTGGGGTGGTAATGGAAATAAAAGAGGGATTCATTGGCTCTCATGGGATAAAATGTGTAAACATAAGGATGAAGGTGGTTTGAGTTTTCGTGATCTCCAAGATTTTAATACTGCACTTATCACAAAATAATTATGGTGGTTAATAGATAAACCCAATTATTTGTAAGGGCCAATATTTTTGGAAACCAGATCCTTTGGATCCTCACAGATCTTATTCACCAACTTATGGGTGGAGAAGTATCTGCTCAGGTAGATCTCTGGTTAATAATGGGCTAGTTAAAAGAGTGGGAAATGGGTGTTCCATATCAGTATGGAATGATCCTTGGATTCTAGCTTTCGCCAGAGGTCAGCAACTCCAAAAAATTCTAATCAGTTATGTTCCTAAATAGTTCTTTAAAGGTGGAACATCTCATTGATCCAGTTACATTGTTATGGAATGTGGATTTTCTTAAAGCATACATACACCCCCGATGATGTTAAAATTATTCAAGGTCTGCCTATTAGTCGGTTGCATAGGCCAGATTCCTGTGGTTGGGCGTTCACAGATTCTGGTAAGTACACAGTTAAGTCATGTTATACAACAGAATTCTTATACCCTGATAATGAACAACAAGTGGTAGCACATGGACCAAATGTTAACCCCGTTTTGAGTTATACTTGGAAACTTAAGTGTCCACCAAAGTTGAGGCATTTCACTTGGCAAGTTATCAAAGGGATCATACCGGTTACAAAACAAATAAGTGCAAGATGTATAGAAGGTGATCCGCGATGTAGTATTTGTGAGGCTGAGGAAGAGTCTATTAACCATTTTCTTTTTGAATGTCTTCCGGCGCTTAAAATTTGGTAGAATTTTCGCGAATTTGTTTGGTTAACCGCGTAATGAAATTTCCGACGGAATTCCGACGAAACCGGTCGTCGAAATGTTTTAATTAAAAAACCAGAGTCTCTTCTTCTTCTTCATTCTCTCTCGATTCCCCTTGTTATCTCCGACGAAACCGACCTCGCCTCCTCGTCCTCCGATCTCCGACGTCGTCGCCTCCTCTCCCTCCGACAAATCCGCTGTCCTCGCCTCATCTCTCTCTTGAAACCATGTGAGACCCTAATCCCTATCTCTTGAAACCATAGTTTTAACTCAAATTTTTAGGATTGAATTGAATAGATTTTAGGATTGACTTGATTAGAATTTCGGATTGAACTCATAGTTTTAGGATTGTATTGATTAGAATTTCGGTTTTAGGTTGTAGATTGATTGATAATTTAGGTTTTAGATGATTATTTGTTTTTCTGAATTTTATATGTTAAAAATATTGTATAAAACGTTTAGATAGGTTTTAAAATATATTTACAAACGTTTTATTCAATTTTTATTATATAAAAACATTTTTAAGAATTGTAAAACTTTTGAAAAAGTTAAATAAAATTATAAATGTTATAGTAAACACATATATATATATATATATTGATTTTAATATAATCATAATTTTTTTTGTTAACTAAAAATGTATTCAATTGTATGATTTTTCTTATTTAATTATAAGTTGTTTATATTTATATGTATTAAGTAATGTTTAAATTTTTATTTTTTTCCCAGGTCCGAGCCTAGACCATCATCACTTCGCCGCGGCCTATCTCATGCAGTTCGTCCCGGGAGTACTTCGCAAGAGCAAACTTCTATTCCTCCTCCAGCACCTCCAGCAGCGGCGTTTGATCCAAACGCTCACTATGAGCCGGGCACCATGCCGGTTGAGCTTTTGGCTCAATAACCAAGCCGAAAGAACCTCCGGATTCTCCATCTCGAACCATGAGGATACACTACGTGGTATATACGTTTATCCATTTGTTATTAATATATTTAAATATTTTTTTAATTTCAATTTTAACTTAATATTTTTTTTTAAGGTTCAACAAGTCGTACAACGACATTAGCAGATCCATTAACCAAATGATGTATTCTATACTTCGTAGAGGATACGAAACCTACAGTGTGATGCTGAGAGATGAAAAAGAGATATGGTTCTGTAATTTAGCGGTAATTTTAAAATTTTTGTTAATTTTGTTTTATTTATTTTTATTATAAATTTACTAATTTCTCTTTTTTCTAGCAATAATTCAATTGGGAGTCGGGACATACCGAAAGGGTCCAACAGGCCTTCAAAGAGAAGGTCATGGAGTCTTACACAAACACGGTCTATGAATGGAAGGTGCTCTGGCGCAAGGGCAAGAAACCAAAGTTCATTAACGATACCGTTTGGCAAGACTTGCAGGTGCATTGGGAGAAGGATGAGACCAAAGTGAAATCGAGCAGAAACTCACGCAACCGCAACAGCGACCGTGACGGGAAAGGTCGTTATGTGCACAACCTCGGGGCTTGCAGCATGTCAACTAAGGAAGATCAGCTTGTAAGTTTACATATTTTTAAGAATTATTATTTAATATATTTATTGATTAATATTTTTAAGAATTATTTTTTTTTTATATATATTTTGTAGGTCGAAGCAAATGGCGGTAATTCTGTCGATATTCTCGATGTCGTAAAGGTGGAATACACGAACAAGAAGACGGGTGAAACTCAGGATCCCGTAATCAGAGAGGTTGTGGAGATGGTGCAAACACAAAAAGAAGCATTTCTAACTTCTCAACCTATCTCTGATGACGATTCCGATGCAGCAGTTTCCACCAACATTTCCCGATGCCGAATTAACGAAATGGTGGAACAGACACTATAAGAAAAATGAGTTTTAATATCAGACGAGAATAGCATTTTTTACGATTTTTATATGGCTGATATACCCGTGTTTTTAAGATTGCGTTTGTATTTTAAGAACCGCTATTTTTGCAACTTTTTAATTTCATTATTATTATAATTCAGTTAATAATATTTAAATAATTTTATTTCTTTTTAATAGGCGGTCCCAAGGAAGAAAGGACGTCTATTCGATTGGCTCGCCGTGCCAGTTCGTGTCCTGCTGCTTCATCTTCACAAGCTCCAAGTGTTGACCCGTCAATTATAGAAGAGCTGCAAAACAAGGGTGAGCGCATTGTAGCGTTGGAGGAGCAGAACGCTACAATACTTGCTGAATTGGCAAAACAGAAGAAGCACAATGAAGTTATAATAGACAAGATAAAGCGCCTTTTCCCGCATGAGTTTTAGTTTTTTTTTTAACTTTAAAATGTTGTTTTCGGTTATGTAAAACTTTATTTATAATATGATTTTTAATTTCATTTTTAATGAATTTATAAAATATAATTTATAAAATATAATTTTCTTACAAAATAAATATATATTAAAACATTTAAAAATAATTTATAAAATGTTGTTTTCGGTTATGGATGGTAAGGACCATCGGGGCAAATTCAGTGCCTCAAGGGCAAGGTGAAAGGCTGAACAGCTCGCCGTCTTGGCGAGCTGGTTTGAACGGTCCAGCTTGCCTGCTTGGCGAGCTAGAGTGTACGGTCCAGCTCGCCGAGCTAGAGGCTCCTTTAACATCGTAATCAAATCCTTGTCATCAGTTCCAAAGCTCTGACATAACGAATGTTGAAGCATACTCTACATTACCCATTGCAGTGCTTCTACTTCCAAATGTAAAGCAGACTCTTCCTACATAAGTTTTGAGTTCCTATGAGTTGGATCTTCACAAGGATATCCTTCCACACCCAACCACACCCAAACACTACAAGAAAACATTTCCGTAACAATAAAATTTACGACGAAAAGTATTTGTCGTAAACTTACGTGTATGTTACATGTGTTTTACGACGAAACCAAGATCGTGGTAAACCCCACATAAAATTACATGGAAAAGTTTTCGTCGTAACACATAAGTAATGTTACCATGAAAGAACGAGGAGAGAGAGCATTCGTCGTAACTTACGTGTATGTTTTACGTGGCTTTTACGACGAATCTTGTTACGATTACTTCTGTTAATCACTAGTAAAATATATCCATGTAAATTTGTTGTTAAACCTTTACCTTCGAAAATTTCCTGATGGTTATGTTTCAAATCTCTCAAGGTGTGTTGAAAAAGGTCAAAAATTCTCAGGAATGAAGAGTCATGATTGTCATGTGTTTATGCAACGACTTATGCCATTCGCTTTTGCTAAGATGCTTCCATCAAATGTACATGAAGCACTTGCAAGTAATTTCATTGATTAATTAATATTATATATACATATGAATTTTTATTAACTGGGTCAATATACAGCTATTGGAGCATTCTTGAGAGACCTAAGCACACATACATTCAAGGAAGAATTTATCGAACAACTTCATGAGAACATTCCGATCATCCTTTGCAACCTAGAGAAGATATTTCCTCCAGCATTTTTTGATGTTATGGAACATCTTGTAGTCCACCTCGCACACGAGGCGCTGCTTCTTGGACCTGTTCACAACGGATGGATGTATCCCTATAAGCACTCCATGAAACATTTGAAGGGGAAAGCAAAAAATCTTGCAAAGGTGGAAGGTTTGATAATTGCTGGAAGTTTGACAGCAGAAACATCTCACTTCACATCATACTACTTTACATCAACAATTCGTACCAGGAAAAGAGTTCCTAGAAGATATGATGATGGTGGTGTCATTCTCACGTATCCAATAAGGGACATTCTTGACATCTTCTGCCAAATTGGACGGTTTGCCGGTAGATTGAGAGAACTATGGTTGTCTAGTGAAGAAGATAAGCATAGTGCGTACACTTATATTCTGCTCAACTGTGAGCATGCAGTGTTGCGTTCATTTGAAAGGTAAATATTGATGTGTATTTTAATTATATGAAGTGATGTCAATTATATGAAGTAATATACATTTGTTTGATTTACAGGTCGTTTGTAACGCAAGTTGAAAAAGCAATACCTGGAATATCTGTAACCGAACTGGAGCGACGGAAAGATCAACACTATGTCACGTGGTTATAATCTCAGGTAATATAGTTCACTCAAATATTAAGGAAACGGTGAAAAATATAACTTTTACGTTATAATTTTTTGTAGATTGAAGAAGATGATTCATATTATCCCGCATGGTTTCACGATTTGGTCCGAGATCCTGTATCAAAAGTCACTACATCATCAATGTATTTTACACGAGGTTTTACCTTTCATACATACGACTATGGGAGTCGTCGGGCAACAAGTAACTACGGAATATGTGTGAAAGACGAAACAAACTTTTATGGGATTTTGCAGGAGATTCTTGATGTGGAATTTTCAAGGTTATTGAAGCTGAAATGTGTCTTCTTCAAATGTGTCTGGTTCGACCCTGTTGTGAAAAGGGTGTTCGCTTTAAAAAATTTGGTGTTGTGGATGTCAACTCTGTAAAAAGATACAACAAATTCGAGCCTTTCATCTTAGCTTCCCAAGCTGAGCAAGTAAGTTTCATCCCATATCCTCGCCTTCGAAATTCGGACATAACTTGGTTAGTTGTTATCAAGATTACACCTCGTCGACTAATAATTGCTGGAGAAGAACCACCTCTGCAAGTAGAAGTACCTGGTCAAGAAACTGATCAAATCCTTCTTGTTAATCCCGATAACCGTCAATATGAGGATCTTCCCGACGATGTGACGGATGAAGCAGGCAAAGACGAGTTTGATGTGAATGATGATGATTCTGTTGATATTGATGAGAACTCAAATGATACTGAATGATGTAAAGTGTGTAGCAAATGTTCTGTTTTTTATGTAAAATGTATGCGAAATGTTGTGTTTTTAATGTAAAATGTGTGCCAAATGTTGTTTAATATAACTATTATACATTTAGGTTTAGAAAATTTTATTAAGAGTGTAGGGTTTAGATTGGATAAAGAGGATGAATGTGACAAGAGTTAAAGAGAGAAAGAAGAAGAAATGATGTTGTGAGATAAGTAACTTTGGGGTTTAAGGATTTGACTTTCGAGGATTCATGATTTCGACGTAATCTCATTGCAAAAAAACGCGGGAATGGTACTTTCGTCGTAAAAGTCTCCACGTAATTTTGTTGTACAGAAGTCCACGTAAGTTCGTTGTAAAAAAACGCGGGACTGGTTAATTCTTCTTAATGGGTATGAAGTAACTTCGTCGTAAAAAAATGTGGGCCTGGTACTTTCGTCGTAAAGTGTCCACGTAATGTCCTCGTAAAAAAACGTGGGCCTGGTATTTTCGTCGTAACGTTACGTGCGATTTACGACAAACACAAATGCTTTATATAAACACATTGAGGATTGCATAGTGCATTTGCTCCACTTCCTCTCTCTCTCGATGTAAGTTCCTCTCTCTCCTTTTTTTTTTTAGTTTAGTCTAGGTAGTTTAGGTGGATATTTTAGGTGGTTAGCTTAGGAAATTAGTCCAAATGATTAATTTAGACATTTAGTTTAAGATAATCAAGATGATGACCTATTTTTTTTATTCTAGATGGCTCCCAGGATTAGACCAGTTATATGTCCCACTTATGCTCAGATGTTTGGCGATGGTGTTGGGACATCTTCTACCGGACCGTCATCATCCGAGGCTGTCCCTGACCCTCAGGCGTATTATCCCGCCAATGAGATTCCCTATCAGATGCATCCACCCTTGCCCCAGCACCCTCACCTCCTCCTGCACATGATCCCGCTGCTGGTGAGCATCTTCATCCATATTTGCAGGCACCTCCATCTGCACCTTACGCTACGTATACTGTGGAGGATCTTCTTCGCCAACCGGGCCGAGAGGGTTTACAAATTCTGGACCCTGATCGACCTCCGTGCACTTTTTGGTAAGTTTTTTTTTTAAATTATACATTTTTATTTAATATTTTTTAACATATTGGTTATTATATATTTACAGATTTGGAGCCAACAATCGTGTCAGCCGGAGTGTTGCTGACACAATAAAGGGTTATTTTCTCCTTGTCCATCCGAACTGGACGATGACTCTACAACACGTTAGGAGAACGTGGTTTAAAATATTTGCGGTAACTATTTTTAAATTTTTAATTACTAAATATTACATTATTTATTTTAATATGGCGCAAACTTTTTTTCCAGAAAAAGTGGCACTGGAACATATCACTCATCGAGAAGGTGAAGACGGAATTTGAAGCAAAGGCAAAACTCCGTCTTTGCAATATCGTCTCGGATTGGAAGAAAAAGTGGGAATACCACAGTTACAAAACGAAGCCCACCGAGATCTCGAACCATGTGTGGGATGGTCCCATCGCCTTTTGGAGCCTTCCTGAGTCGATAAAGAAGTCCAACTCGTGCTCTTTATCCCGGAGAACGAAGGATAAAAACAGTAGTTGTTGGTGTCAAAATCGATCACAACGGAATCAATGGCAAAAAGTCTCCGCAGAAAATATAAAAGAAATCGTTTTATAAAACTCGACAATCGTTTTATAAAACTCAAGAATCGTTTTATAAAACTCGAAGAATCGTTTATTAAAACTCGAGAAGCCGTTCTATAAAACTCGAAGATCGTTTTATAAAACTCGAGAAGCCGTTTTATAAAACTCGAAGATCGTTTTATAAAACTCGAAGATCGTTTTATAAAACTCGAGAAGCCGTTTTATAAAACTCGAAGATCGTTTTATAAAACTCGAGGATCGTTTTATAAAATTCGAGAAGCCGTTTTATAAAACTCGAAGATCGTTTTATAAAACTCGAGAATCGTTATATAAAACTCGAGAATCGTTTTATAAAACTTAAGAAATCGTTTTACAAAACCGCGAAAAACCGAAACCGCCGCAGAACGCGAACTAGTCACACTAGTTCGCCTGCTGGCGAACTAAGCCAAGCTGGCTTAGTTCGCCAGCAGGCAAACTAGAAGCTTCCCGACTAGTTCGCCTGCTGGCGAAATAAGCCAAGCTGTCCCAGACTAGTTCGCCAGCAGGCGAACTAGAGACTCCCCAACGGCGAACTAAGAGGTGCTGACTTTGCCCCACAGATTCTTATCGCCTAGTTCGCCTG
>CAKOAT010365154.1:42388-56263 GCA_932364175.1 Eruca vesicaria subsp. sativa
ACGATCTCGTCTAAAGTCGTAAAACGGATTTATCGCAAAACGGCTCGGAAAGTCATAAAACGCGATAAAAGCCACTCGCGACTTTAAACGAAGTCCAACCCGAAGATACGACGACGTTTTGGCGATTTACTCGCAGAAAGAAGATAAATGTCAAACTTGAAGATAAATGTCAAGTTTGAGGATAAATAGAAGATTTCCGTGTGAAAAAAAGGAAAGATCGAGATAGATGGAAGATTCCCATTAAACTCGAATCTGGGCGAAATGGAAAGACTGAACCGCCTAGGAAGGGAGTATATAAGCAAGAGGCATAGGGCAGAAGCAAGGGGACGAAATCCAGAGCTCTCATCTGAGACTCTCACAACTTTTCTAGACTTAGAATTTTTCGCACTTAGAAACTTAGGCTTTTTCTCGACAAGTTCGGTTTCTATGACTGGCGCTCAATTACTAGACGAACTCGCCCAGGCAGTTCGATCTCTGGTCCAGATCTACCAACTGAACTACGTTCGACTTGATCCTCGAAAGGGGTACGTAGGCTGCCTTTCATAAGGTTCAGTCCGAAATCATTCAAAACCTTTTTCTTATATTTTTCCGTCTTTTGTTATCGAGCTGCGACTCGATTAGGTTTAAGGTTTTTATGTTGATAACTCGCTGACGGCCCTGCGGCCAAAGCCTTTGTAAACCCTTGTAACGATCACAACGCTTTTACGCGAAATCGAAATAAGATCTACTTTTTCTTTAAATTCATTTTATTACGTTTTTCGTATTTTTCCGCATTTATTTGGTTACTTGTCGTTGGCTTTCGCAGAGATCCGGTTCCTCTGAAAAAATAGGATTTTCCTAAGTTTCCTTATTTAACGGAAATCGACAAGTGTGAATTTCGGTTCCCACAGTAATGACCCGATGCTTCATAGTACCGGGCAAAAACTCCACGCCGGGATCCGTCTAGATGTTGTTAGTTATATTTTAAATGTTTAATTTAATTATTTTATTTTATTTATTAAGTAAATTTCTTTTTTTAAATTAACTTTTATTGTGTAGTACGAGAAGACCGCAGTTTTACCATCTTTGGGTGAACTTTTCAAGATGACTCACGCCACATCTGATGGAGTTTTTGATGATCAAGCATCGTAGAAACTCTATAACGATGTGGCTGCTCGGTTGAAGAGCGGGAGACACAGTTAACCCAAGAGTCTCCCGATGGATTACCGGTCAAATTGACTACGGAAGAAGTCGAACGTATTTTTCAAGAGGTAAATTTTAAAATAAATTTTAATTTATTTATATTCTTTTAAATAATATATTTAACTATTAGTAATGTGTATATATTTTTGGTAAAGGTGGCTCCTAGGAAGAAGGAACGGATTATGGGAATACGCTCGGTAAACGACGTTCCAAGAGCGACTTCGTCATGCGTTTCGAGACGGGATGAGGACACTTCTCAGATGCGGGCTCATATGGATTATCATCAGGCTCGCATGGATTCACTTGAAGATTTTCTTCCTCTATTTGAGGCGGAGAATCCGACAATGCTGCGAGCATTGAATGAGAGACGAGTGGCTCTCGGGATGCAGCCACATCCAATGGTCCGGAAAACACCAGCCATGACTACTTCGACCAGAATGACCCGTAGATTTTTTTATTTAATTTGTTCTCTTATTGTAATATAAAAATTATTTTATGCCATTTATACTAAGGTTTTTTTATAACAATTAAAAATTTTAAATATTTTGTTTTATAATTTACATATTTATATTTCGAATATTATCAATATAAGAATATGAAATATACAAATATTATGTATATATATATTATATATGCAAAGTAAAGTTGTTGTAAACATTACATGGAATTTACATTGACCATATGGTAATTCCTCGTAAAACATTACAACGAATTTACTTTGAGCATACGTAAATTTTTTGTAACATTTACATATATTTCATGAGTATGTTACGTCGAAATTTAACGTCCACTTTACGAAGAAGGTTAACGTGGACTTTACGAAAAAATGTAACGAGGGCTTTACGACAAACGCTAACTAGTCTTTTACGACGAATATCTCTCCTCACTTTTACGATTGCTCTGTTTTGTCGTAAAGTAACATGGCATTTACAACGAATATACGACGAATATTTCATTACGACGGGGGTTTTACAACGAAACGTGATTCCTAGTAAATTCGTCGTTACACCCCTATTACGACGAATTTACATGGAATACGGCTCTCGTAAAAAAAATTGTTTTCTTGTAGTGAAACACCCACTGAACTAATCTGTGGTGGTCCATGAACCATCCACCACGAAAATATTATCCAGGCTTAAGACATGTGGTTCATCGCTAATATGCTCCTGTGGAACGAAAGTGACCATCTCATTAGCATTAAACCAAGCCTAGCATTCACTTTCAACATAGTCGACTAGCTCCAAAGGATCTCTATCAATCTCCCGGAAGAGTTTATCTTTTTCCCAGAAGTGTTTATCACTCTGAATAAACTCTTATATTACTCAAAATGGATCTTTTTTGTACATCAAACGGCTATTATATTACTCAAACTTGAGGTGGTATTACCAGAATAGAACAACCAACGTAACAAAATTTTCTATGAAAATATCTCGCAATCTTAGCTATATGATAAGAAACTCCATTTTGTGCCCTTGATATATGAGATATCTTGAAGTCTGGAAAATATATATGCAGTGTCTCAATAGTCTCCATTTCCGTTGCAAAACTCGACCAAGATTAAGGCTCCTTTAACAACGCAAACAAATCCCTGTCATCTAGTCCAAAGCTTTGACATGACGAATGTTGAATCATACTCTACATTACCCATTGCAGTGCTTCTACTTTCAAATGTAAAATAGACTCTTCCTACTTAAGTTTTGTGTTCCCATGAGTTGGATCTTACCAATAATATCCTTCCACACCCAAACACCCACTGAACTGATATGTGGTGGTCCATGAACCATCCACCATGAAAATATAATCCAGGCTTATGACATGTAGTTCATCGCTACTATGCTCATGTGGAATGAGAGTGACCATCTCAGTAGCATTAAAACATGCCTAGTATTCACTTTTAATATAGTGGACTAGCTCCAAAGGATCTCTATCAATCCCCCGGACGAGTTTGTCATTTTGAGTCTTCCAAATGTACCAGATTATCCACGGATAATGATCCATGTCTATTTCTGGTTCAGCAATGTTACTCTTTCTCCAAAAGAGGTAATCTATATTGGCATAGATGTTTTATGGTGGAAACAAATTGGGGCTATATGGCGTTAAAATAAAGACCATACTTGCACAACTAGAGTACACTCAAGTACGTGACCGTTTCCTCTGGTTCTCCACATCTTGGATAGTAATCATCACATCCCATATTCCTGCGTTTTAGATTTCTCGTAACAGTCACATGTCATGTTATCAATTACCACATAAGATGACATATTTTATGAGGTGTTTTTACTTTCTAAACAAAGGTTTGGAGCTTGGTTATACTAGGCTCGCGTATCTACATCTCTTCCTCATTCTTCAATAAGTTCTGGGCAACCCAATATCCAGATTTTACCGTGTATTGCCCATTCCTAGTGTAGTTTCAGCATAATATATCTTGGTGATGAGTCGAGCTTATGGTCATATTCCTTATGAGAGGTATATCAACAGGGCTAACATAATTTTCCAATAGTTACACATCCCATTCCTTCGATTCCTGATTAATGAGATCGCTCACTCTCATATTCGGGTGCAATACTAGAGCAGAAGGATGGGCCGCCCTAGCTGGTGATGTGGGAATCCATGGATCTTCTCACACCTTAACCTCTTATCCAGAATAAATCTTCTATCTGGTCCCTAGTAGCAGTAGGCTTCGTATCGCTGAAATACTAATCCACAGATAAGATAGATAACTTGCATAGATTGTTCGCAAAGACGAACTTATTCTAATGTATCTTTCCCTCAAAACTCGAGCCACTAAAGAGTTAGGAAATTTTACTAATCGCCATAGTTCTTTCGCTAATAGTGTCAAGTTGAACTCATGGATCATACATAATCTGATCCCATTCTCTTCTCTTGGTAAGTAGAGTTTTTTCCATTTTGCCCAATGAATCCCTTTTTGGTGGTTTTGAGCTCCACTAAAACTGTGCACGGCACTTACAAGATTTTCACATATCTCTAATGGAAGCAAGAAACTTGACATAACATATGTTGGGAGAGTAAGCAAGATAGATTTAATCAAAATTTTCTTTCTTGTTTTTTTTTTGATGAAATTTCAAATTTATTCATCCTTTCAGGGAATTAACATTTACAAAAGAATATGAATAGCTATTTTCCTACTTTTTATTGCTGCAAAACATAAAAACTACAGATCATAGTAGCCTTCTACATGGTGTGGTAGAACCATCACTGAAGTAAACCTGCATACTTATGACCAGCTTTGTACCCAAGGGAGGAGATGCGATTACGCATTGTTTTATCAATTTCCTTGCGCATGGTGGCTTCAGTCGTCCAGCTTGTGTGATGACGCCTTGCGTTTCGTTCTCTCCATACATGGTAGATAGTCATTTGGAAGAGCATTTTTATAAGGATATTCTTCAGCGCACCGTATCGCATCGTCTGAAGATTTTCCATCGTGATCTGCCAATCCGGGTCAATAACAGGACCTAGGAGTCGGTTTTCCAAGCCATGCCATACTGTGAAGGAGTATGGACACACGAAGAACAAATGATCGCGGGTCTCATCTCGTTCGCCACATAGCACACAACCTTGGATCATTCCCCAAGAACGCATCCTGTCACCCGTTGAAAGCCTATTTTTCACTGCAAGCCATGTTATGAATGAGTACCGGGGCACCCCTTGCGCAAATCACACCACGCTACTCCAACTCACTACAGCCTTCTTCTCCCGAATTTGATCTCATGTTCTAGTAGTTGAGAACATACCTTTATAATCATCTTCTCCGTGCCTCCAAAGTACTACATCGCTCCCAAGGTGAATATCCGGTACCGGCTCAGATACAATGGCCGCATAAAGATCGTGATATTGACGACTCCGCTGCCCCTGAATAATCCAAGAATTCTGGTCTGCTGCATCACTGACAGTAGCTTGACGTGAAAGACCAATATAATTGGGTCCAACTGCTCCGGTAATATCTATCAAGCGCCCCTGCCCAAGCCAGTTATCAAACCAAAAATGCGTTGAAATCCCATTACGAACCTCCATTTTAAAGAATCCATACGCTACATCCCTGAGCTTAAGTAGCTTCCTCCACATCCAAGACCCTTTATGTGTGTCTCAAACATCCCAAAAAGAACTATTTTGGAGGAGATATTGCTTAATCCAACAAACCCACAGCGATGTGTGCTCAGTGAAAAGGCGCCATGTAAGTTTTAAAGTAGACACAAGCGATGAATCTCTCAGCCTTCGAACACCTAGACCTTCCTCAGCTTTCGGATAGCACAGGTCTGCCCAGCTAACCTTTGCTTTGTGAGTTTGTGATGGTGATCCAGACCATAAAAAAGCACAACACATACTCTCGATTGTATCTAGACATTTTGCTGGGAGGATAAAAGCAGAACTCCAGAAATTTACCGTGCTCATTATGACCGTATTGATAAGCTAGAGCCTTCCAGCAAAGGACAGACTTCTATTAGCCCAACATAACATTCTACTTCGCACCTTGTCTATCATAGGGTCATAGTCAAGCGGAGTAAGGGATTTAGTCGTTAGAGGCATTCCCAAATACCTGATTGGTAAAGTCCCTGCAGTGATTCCATGGCCAGTAGCTGCTGTAAAAAGTGACGCTGTATCAGGTCAAGAAGCAAAAATGGTGGATTTAGTTGCGTTGATATGGAAGCCCGACATTCTTGCAAAGTATTTCATAACATCTAGGACGCCTTGCAACGAGTCCACTGAGCCATCAGTATAGACAACTATGTCATCCGCAAAGCTCAGATCAGTAAGTTTGACCTATTGACAGTGAAGGTGATATTGAAAGCCTCCTGCTTTTGCAGATCTATTAAGGAGTTTAGATAATATATTTCTGAGTATAACATAGAGAAAAGGAGAGAGAGAACATACCTGTCTTATACCCCCTTGCACTAGTAAAGAACCCCTCAAGACTGCCATTAACAGAGACAGAGAAAGCCGCAGTGGAGATGCATAATCGGATCTAGTGGACAAATTGCACCGGCAAGCCCATTGCTTTCAAAACGAATTAATGAAGGACCATTTAACCGTGTCAAACTCCTTAGATATGTCAAACTTAATTGCGCTTCTCTGAGACCCGGTTTGCTTATGATAACCGTTTACTAGCTCCGAAGCTAACAACACATTCTCCAGGAGTAGTCTACCAGTGATGAACGCACTCTGATTAGGTTCAATGGCTTCAGGAAATATAACACTGAGTCTATTAGCTATGACTTTTGAGATCACCTTATACAGCAAGTTACAACAGGCGATGGGGTGATAATCTTTCATCTTCTCAGCGTTCTCAGTCTTTGGGATAAGGGAGAGTATAGTAGCATTAACCCCAAAGGGTAAGAAACCAAATAGGAAAAAGGACTGAATGGCTGTGATGAAATCTTGTCCCACAACTTTCCAAGCGGATACATAAAACTCCTTAGTAAAACCATCTGGGCCAGATAATTTATCATTAGGCAGTGATATCAGGGCTTCATATCTTGAGCTGTAACAGGAGCTACAAGCTTGGCTGAAGCAGTAATTGGACATCAATATGACAATAGATCCTGTAAGAAAACAAGGGAAATATCTTCGGTATGCTCCTGAGTCTGTAAGAACCGCTGGAAATGGCTTACTTTTTCTCTTTTAATATCTCCTGATTTAGTGAGCACATCGCCTTGTTCTGTGACCAGTCTACGGATCGTGTTGCGAGCCGCTCTAGTCTGAACTGATCGATGAAAAAAGGAGGTGTTCTGATCATCTGCCTAAAGCCAACGGATGCAAGACTTTTGCCTGTAGAACATCTCTTCAATTCTTGCAAGTTTATTCCTCTTATCAGAAGCGTCAGAAGCTCACAAAAAAATTCTCAGGAGTAGGAGTGACCAGAGCCCTGTTTTGATACTCACACAATTCTTCATATGCTTGTTGTTTTAGAAAACCATCTACCCATCCATCCGTTCACCCTATTCATTAGTTTATCCTTAAGAATTGGACCCACTAATATTTTCTAGAATTCTTCAATATATTTTCATTCTTCCTTAAAATTAGAGCTACTTAGAAAAGTTTCTCTCCCAGGCACATCTAGCGATGCAAATCTTTACCCACTGACCTCTCACCCATGCACCCTTTTACCCAACATTTTCTTTCCTTTTTCGACAAAAAGAAACCTGCAACCCCTTGACTTTTTTCAAATTCTTTCCTTTTTCATCTTTATCCAGTGATCTTCGTGTTAACCTCACCGGAGTTATGACGGGACGACGGCCGCCGACGTTCACAAACCACAGTGGTGTGGGTGTGCTCGGTCAAAACTCTCCCTAACCCCTTGCTCTGTGCGGCTCCCCTCAAGTTTCCCCCCCCCTTTTTTTTTCCTGGTCTAACAAAAAACCCATTATCCAAGCTTTTTCAGCAGCCATGGCTTTCAAATCTCTGCGCAAGAACTTGAACTCTACGGAACCTCAGACAGAAGAATGGAATCAGTTTTTGCAGTGGACCTACACTTTTTAACAGTGTTGTGGTCTCTGTTATAAAACTGAGATCCAGTTTTTCCTTCTCCTAACTCACCTCTTTTCCTTTTGTTGGGTCCAAGCTCCTACAAAAGGAAGGCGGTGCCTCTGCAACGTTTTTACGCAAGTATTGTACTCAGATCTCGACCCTCCTGTGTATCCTTTGTACCTGTCTCCCAAAGGCTGCGAGATAAGATTCAATCATGTCAAAAATTACCAACACCCATTTGCAAAACCCTAACCAGTATCAAGAGGATGATGATGATGATTTGGTTATCTTACCAAATGTGGATAATTCTGAGCTTATTGCTCAGTTTAAACTCAGCCTCGTCGGGAGGCTTTTCAACCGCGACCGAAGAAATGTTGAGGCGCTAATCTCCCTTCTCCCACGGCCAAATATTAGGGATGTGGAGGGGAGAGTTCGTGGCCTGGACTTGGGAAATCATCGCTTCCAGTTCGATTTTGACTCGGAAGAGGACCTGCTGAAGGTTCTCAACAAAAGACCATGCCACTTCAACAAATGGTCCTTCTCGCTCGAACGCTGGGCGCCTCATGTGGGGGATACCTTCCCAAACTCCATTACTTTTTGGATTTGTGCTATAGGTATTCCCACCCACTTCTGGCTGGAACCTATTTTCAGGACCCTAGGAGACAGATTAGGCGAGGTGGGACTCATCGAAGCAAAGACTGCCAAGTTTCAGGTTAAAATCAATGTTGATTTACCTCTGAAATTTGCATTGAGAGCTCAAATTCCCTCTGGAGAAATTGTAACAGTGAAACTGGAGTATGTTATTCTCCACCGTTGGTGTTTTCACTGCCGTCATATCTCCCATGAAGCTGACTCCTGTCCGGAACTCTCTGAAGAACAAAGAAGATCATTTAAACAAACAAGAGAAGCTGAAAGAGATTACGAGAAGCCTGCTAGAAAAGACATTAACCGTAATGGAGAACCCTCAAGAAGACCTGCTAATAAGGAGGGTAAGGCGGGGACTTTTGAGGATAGACAGACAATGGTTGATTCTCGCAGGGATAACAGGGACAGCGTGTGGAAACGCATGGAACCCCGGTTTAAAACCCGCGATGAACACCATTCTGAATCTCGCTTTGATCGCCACCCTAGAGACAGAGAATTTGTGGAGCGTAATAAGTCCTCTTTTGATAAGAAAACTCAAGACCCAGGAGCTTACAACAAGCGACGCTATGATGATTCCTATCATTCTAGCAAGCAACGTGAAAAGGAAAAAAGATCAGAGAGTGGAACTGACTTTAATCGGAAGGCTGTGTCTGAGAAACAAACGGGAAGCAACTTGATGTTAGAAGGCCACACTTCTGAACAACCAAAGACTGTCTCCACGCATAAAGCTGACAGGGGGGTTGATGCGGGAGCTCTTTACACTTCATCATCTCCTGAACATGTTAGGGAAAGGCCATCAAAACTCTCTTTACAAAAAAATTCAACAATTGAGCCAAAGCTTAAAGGTAAAGTATCAGACCTGGAAGACTCCTCTGATGCTGGAAGCTCGGAGAAAAAAGAGCTTGAAGTTCGATGATGGAATCCAACCTCCCTCTCGCGGCGTCACTCCTCCAGCTTTCCCGATCACGGGAACTTCATCCCATAAAAGCTGGTATGAGCAGGCAGAGGAGGAAGAAGAGGAAGCCTTGAAGCAGAGTATCACAAACCAGAGTTCCCATCAATCCGCAGGAAAAGGTTCGATGGACCAGAACACAGCGATTGATGATCCAGAGGCTGAGAAAATTCTGGATGAGGAAGACTGGGCGGAAGAGGAAGGGAATTATGAGGATGACGATCTGATGGATGAGGATGATCTTTTATTGGAGGAGGAAGAGGAAGCTTTCGATCCAGGACCCACGAAGAAGAAGGTTCCTTCGCCCTCGGGGACTCCTTCCTGGTGGAAGGGAAGCCCGGATTCTGATAACCCACCGGCTGCAGGAGTTGCGACAGCTAAGAATAAGGAAGAAAAGGTGCGCATCTCCGCTACGACGCCGACCAAGCCTGGGACATCGTTGTCGTCGAAGAAGAAAGCTTCTCCAAACTCTATGGCAGCTGGGGTTTCTTTGAAAAAGAGGAACCTCTTGTTGGGTCGGGCTTTGCCTAAAACAACAGCCTCACCAAATTTCACAACTGGATCTCCTGGGCTTGCACCTCCTTTGGGCAAGAGTTCATTTCCAGGCCCGGAAAAATCTGCAAAAGGGGCCCAAAAAAGCCAAATCAAATCAACAAAGGTGGGAAATCAGAAACCACCGAAGATTCCAAGATGAATACTATTGCGTGGAATTGTCAAGGGGCGGGAGGCACCTTGACGAAGGAACATCTCAATGAATTGTACTACTGTTTTTTACCTAAGTTTTTATTTCTTTCGGAGACCAAAAATAATCGATCTTTTTTGCAAGATGTGCAAGTTTCTTTTGGATATGACCATGTTTGTACCGTGGACCCTGTTGGTCGAAGCGGAGGTCTAGCTTTGTTTTATATGGATGATCCCTCGGTTTGTATTTTATATGCCGACGAGCATATGATCGATATTAAAACAAAACTTGAAGGACATGACATTTTTATGACTTTTGTATATGGCCACCCTGATACCAGATATCGCGATTTGGTTTGGGAACGACTATCACGCATTAGTACCACGCGGAGTGGGGCATGGTTCATGGTCGGTGATTTTAATGAGCTCACAGGTAATCATGAGAAGAGGGGAGGAAGACGTCGGTCAGAAATTTCTTTCCTCCCTTTCCGAGTCATGCTAGAAAACTGTGGAATGCTCGATTTCCCATATAAGGGAAATTCCTTCTCATGGGTCGGTAGGAGAAAAAATGGGAAAGTAAAATGTAAATTAGATAGAGCTGTGGCAAATGAGGATTGGCATGCCCTTTTCAACCATAGCATCGTCGAATACCTACAACTATGGGGGTCGGACCATAGACCTATTCTCACAAGAATCCAATCCATTACTAGAAGGACAAGGAAAAGTTTCAGATTCGATAAGCGATGGATAGGAAAACCTGGTTTTAAGGAAGCGGTAACTTCGGGATGAGGAATTTTTGATGAAATCCCAATCCGGAATTTTCACCAAAAAGTTACCTCTTGTCGACATAGGATTAGTACCTGGAAGAAAAATAACCCAACCAATTCAGCTGTTTTGATAGAAGAATTAAAAATCAAGATCGACCGCACTCAAGATGACGATAATTCTACGACAAAAGATCTGGAAGACTTAAGAAGACAGTTGATACTGGCCTTCAAAGAAGAAAATACTTTTTGGGAACAAAAAAGCCGGGATCAATGGCATAGACATGGGGACAGAAATACCAAATTCCACCATGCCACTACGAAGCAACGAAGAACCCAGAATCGAATCATAAGCATTAAGGATAAGCATGGGCGGTTGGTAGAGAGTGAAATCGAAGTGGAGAATGTGGCTATTCAATACTTTCGAGATCTCTTCTCTACTTCCTCGCCAACAGAGGTGTATACCTCCCTACGTTTCATCTCAGAAAAAGTGTCTCAGTCCGACAATAGGCTACTCTTAGAGGAACCGTCGGAACATGAAATTAAAAGAGCCCTTTTTGAGATAAATCCGGACAAAGCCCCTGGACCGGATGGTATGACTAACAAGCTCTTCCAGAAGTTCTGGACGGAGATGAGACAAGATATTATCAGACTTGTACAAGACTTCTTTGCAACCGGAAGTTTTGACCCGTCTTTGAACCAGACGAATATCTGCCTCATTCCTAAAAAGAAGAAACCTCGAGAGATGTCTGAGTTCAGACCTATTAGTCTTTGCAATGTTAGCTATAAGATTATATCTAAACTTTTATGCAAACGACTTAAGAGGCTGATGCCACGACTGATCTCAGAGACACAATCCGCCTTTGTGGCAAAACGATTGATTACCGATAATGTTCTGATAGCACAAGAGAACTTTCATGCCCTACGAACAAATAATCGATGCAGAGTAGACTTTATGGCCATTAAGACGGACATGAGTAAAGCCTATGATAGAGTGGAATGGAGCTTCCTGACGACGTTAATGTTAAAGATGGGCTTTGATGCACGACTGGTCGACCTCATTATGTGGTGTGTCACGTCGGTCTCATATCAAGTCCTAGTCAATGGACAACCGAGGGGACGGATCATACCAAGGAGAGGCCTGAGACAAGGAGATCCCTTATCCCCCTTTTTATTCATCCTGTGTACGGAAGCCTTAATTTCGCTCCTAATTGGTGCGGAAGCGGAGAAGAAAATTATAGGACTCCGAGTGGCCCAGGCAAGCCCAAGGACCTCCCATCTTCTCTTTGCTGATGACAGTCTCTTTTTCTGTAAGGCAGAAGTTAGCCAATGCAAGGAAATTATGGACATCATTAGCATCTATGGACAAGCATCAGGCCAAAAATTAAATGTGGCGAAATCTTCTATGTTTTTTGGGAACCATGTGGATCACTCCCAGAAACAAGAGATAAAAGGCGTTCTGGGCTTCTCAAATGAAGGCGGCATGGGAATGTACCTTGGATTACCTGAACTAATTTGTGGCTCTAAGACAAAAGTTTTCTCCTATGTACAAGACCGGCTAAATGGACGAGTGAACAACTGGTCATCGCGACTTCTATCCAAAGGGGGAAAAGAGGTTCAGATTAAAGCTGTGGCACAAGCTGTTCCGACATACCCAATGTCATGCTATTTGATCCCCCAAGGCATTACTGATAAACTAAAAAGTACGACATCAAATTTTTGGTGGAGCTCAAAACAAAACAGCAGAGGACTACATTGGATTTCATGGGACGAGATTTGTACCCCTAAGGATTTAGGGGGGCTAGGTTATCGTGATCTTCATGACTTCAACTTAGCACTTCTTGCAAAACAATTATGGCGTTTGATCCACTACCCGAACTCTTTATTAGCGCGCGTCCTAAAAGGAAGATACTACAAACATACTTCCCCTTTGGATGACAACAAGATATACTCGCCCTCATATGGCTGGCGTAGTATCATGGCTTCGAGACCCTTACTCCTTTCGGGACTACGGAAGAGGATTGGCTCGGGTCGAGACACGAAGGTGTGGAGTGACCATTGGATCCCCGATACAGTGGCACGACCACCCAGACCTGCCAACCATATTGTCTATCGACTTCCCCAACTCCCTGTTCAGGCCCTGATTAGAAATGATACCAAGGAGTGGGATATACAACGTTTACGAGATTACTTCCAGCCGGAGGATATCCCTCTAATCCTTGGGATTAAACAATCCTGCTCCTCTGGTCCAGATGGTTATATTTGGAACCATACAAAGACAGGAGTATACTCAGTTAAAACCGGCTATGACTTACTCCAAACAAATAAAGAGAGGCCTACACAAGATTTCGTTCTCGAACCAAGTACCACAGGCCTCTTGAGTCATGTGTGGAGACTGGAGGCCCCAAGCAAGATGAAACACTTTTTGTGGCAAGCGATCAGGGGCTGTGTGGCGACGGCAGAGAGGCTCACCTACAGACACCTGGGCACCGATAGGAGTTGTCCTAGATGTGCTGGCCCAGTGGAGTCGATAAACCACCTTCTTTTTGAGTGTCCCCCAGCCTTGTAGGTTTGGGTTTTATCGGACTATCCGTCCATTCCGGGTGCCTTCCCGAGTACATCCTTATACCAAAATATAAACTTTCTATTTTGGAAAAGAAAAGAGGTGGCTCCTCGGAGACCACAATTCGACACCTTCCCATGGATCTGTTGGTTCATTTGGAAGGCAAGGAACGACTTCCTCTTTAACGGGAAAGTTGTCTCCCCGATGGATATTCTTCAACATGCGTCCTTAGAGGCTGAATGTTGGAGAAAGGCTAATGAGAGGCTGGAGGAAGAGGAGGCCTGTGAGGGTCCTCCTTGTTTAGAGATTGCGACAGAGTCCCCTCGGCCCCCCCCGAAACCTAACCTGTCAAATTGATGCATCATGGATCGACCATGGCAGTGTCAGTGGTTTGGGGTGGACCCTCAAGGATCAGATGGGCTCTGAATGCTTCGGACTACGGGCATGTGAAAGAAACCGATCAGCTTTGCATGCCGAGATGGAAGGTCTACTCTGGGCAGTTTCATGTGTGAGGCATATGAGGATATCCTCGATACGGATCGAGACGGACTGCTCCGACCTAGTAGACATGTTTACTAACCCGGAGGAATGGCCGGCTTTCGCAA
>CAKOAT010365154.1:56279-100034 GCA_932364175.1 Eruca vesicaria subsp. sativa
GGGCTTTTGAAAAAAAAAAAAAAAAAAAAAAAAAAAAAATTTCATTCTTCCTTTTTCTGGATTTTAAAGGCATCTTTATTCTACTGTCTTATATTTGCGTTAATTCTCTTACCAAATAAATAAATGTTTGCCCAGTATCTTGTTATGTGACAGAGTATGCATAAAAATAAATATACATTAACAAATGGGATGGAGTAAATTGATATGGAAGATTTAATTAAAATGTAATTCTACATTTTTTAATTTTTATTTGATCAAATTTATATTTGCTTAATTTTGTAGCGCAGCTTTTTTAAAACTCAAGTGGTTTCGTATTTTATTATTATGTTAGTTTATGACTAGATTAATAAGATATTAGATTAATCACAAACAGTCACATGCAATGCATTCAAAATCCAATAATCAGCATGGATACCTCGAGTAATGTAAAAGAACCTCAACTCATACTGCCATCTTCTGTAATTAAATATAGTTATCGATCACATGTATATATGTCTTAATACAGATAATTTATAATTCAGTATGTGATGATCAATGCATTGTGCATATACATAACAGACAGTTTGAAATTTTCGCGGGACAAAAAGACTTAAAAACGTTATTAAGCTAACTTGGTCGGAGACATGGGACCCATATTAGCATCTAAAGAAAATCTAAAAAGAGGAGACAACCAAATCTTCTTTTAACTCTTATGAAACTTAACTAAACTAAACAAGACTTAAAGAAGTTCGTTATTGTTCTATGTTCTACTTCTATGTAGTAGAAAACGGTGAGTGTTGCTTCTAAGGTGCAATGTATTCATCCTCTTGTGTGGCCCTTGAACATTGCCACGTGTATGGCTCTCCGGCGTCGAATGCTCCTTTCTTCCTTGTGAGATGGAATGTTCTCGACATGATATTTTTTTTTTCTCGACATGATATTGATAGTGTTCATTATTAATTTCTGTATAAATTGACATGATAGTGATGATTACTGTTTTAGATGTAGAAAACAAAAATGGAAGTGCTGACTTTTTTTTTGGTTTTTTGATTTTCGAGCGAATCTTGTATTAGGATTCTTGCACAGATTGTTATGAAGCTGATCCATTGCATGCGTTTAGTTTGTTTTATGCTAGACATAATTACTTCGAAAGCATCTCAATGTACAAAAACTCGTGTTTACCTATTAATCTTTCGATGTAAAGGGACAATCAAAGCAGACAATATTTGAACACTAATAGACATGTTGCAAACATATACTAACTACAGTTAGACCACTATTTAACGAAGATGCTAAATTTATTGGTTGAATTAATGTACAATATTAAGATAGCATAAGAATGTGCCAGAAAAAACTTGCATAATTGAGTTGACGAACTAAGCTGATAATTTCACAACCACGTGCAAGCCCTTGGGCCATATTAGACTATGAAAAAGGATATGTTGACCCAAAAATAAAAGAATCTGAATAAGTAGTTATTGATTGGTTATTTGTCTCTTTATCTCATATGGTTGACCAATAGTTACATGATATGATTGATTTGTCGATATATAAGCAATTATAGACAATCCAAAAATAACCAAAATCTTGATTAAACATCCTTAACAGAAAAATATAAAAAAAATTTATCAAAGTGGTTTCTATTGAAAATGCCCTGAATTTTGGTATCTGCATCTTTGTTGGGAAATAGTCTATTAGACCATCCACAATGGTATTACCATGAGATGAGTCCTTAGGTATATTAAATTTTTTTTTTAATTTTTTTTTGTTTGAATAGTTAAGGATTCTAATCCAAATGATAGGTCCAATGATGTTATCCGAAATAGAATCTTTAGAAATTAAATAATATTAAATTTGTAAACTTGTGAAATTAAATTTTATTTTTTTTATTGCATGATTAAAAAAAAAGATACAATACTTATTAAGCTTTCTCACCAAATATGTTCCAAATGTTTTCAACGACCCTAATATGTTCCAAATGTTTTCAACGACCATGTTGCGCGTTTGCAACGAAATCAAGAATGTTGTAGTAGTCTTTGCGTGCTTTCATATCTCACAATTTTGCATACTCTCTTATCACAAAAGGTAGATCCATTTGATGGTTTGTACATAGAGGATAAAGGAGTTGTAGTTATAATAGTTGATCATCCATTACAAGTCATAGGTTTAAAAACATTTTGAAACAAGGGAACAACAACATAGAAGTCATCCATTACAAGTCCACTAGAAACAGATTACAATAAGACAATAGCAAGACAAACATGCATTATTTAGAAAGAGACGAGGAAGTAGAGGCACCATTCTTGCTGCTCAAGTAGTTGGTCAGTATGTCAGTACACTCTTTCCTTTCCGGACATACACACAGCAATGGAGAAGTTTCCCCATCTCCAACCACATTGAAGACAATAAGTCTCCTACGGTGCTTCTGTTATCAACACAAAACCTTCTCCAGCCTCTTCCGATGTAAAACATGCCACCTGCTTCGTTAAATCGCAAACTGACTGACCATGACTTCCCCTCTTTGTTCACCAGTTTCTCTTCTCGGCATTGTTTGTTCAAAGCAGTACACCGCGTAGCCTCCACAGGAAGATGCTGCAAACAAAGAAGGTAAAGACACATAACAGATCACAAGTGTATCTTCACGAAGATTTTAAATTCAGACACATAAAGTAAATTACTCACAAGTTTGTCTTCAGAGAGATTTGACGGAGTGACAGCCAAAAAACAATAGTCAAATGAGAAAGAAGGAGTGACCTCTGCACCATCCGCAGCATCATCCCCTTGAGGAGGTGTATACTGAATCTCAATAAAACTAGGACCGAAAGAAGTCACATGAAAGACCATGTCTCCTTCCTTTTTGAACAAGAAAATGTCACCGATGCGAAGGGAGTGTGCTTTAGCGAAGACTTTCCAACCTCTGGTGAGTCTTCTTCCTTCTTGTATAACTTCCCAAGTTTTGTGTGAAGCATCCGATCGTAGTGTTCATTTTCCTTGGTTCGGCTTGCCTTCTATGCGTTTTGAGTAGAAGGCAAGTGGTATTGTCTACAAGTCAACAAAGGAGAAGTTAAGCAAAGGACATAAACAGAGGATAAATAGACAACATGTGTATACCACGCCATTGTAGAATCCAGGAAGCAGAGGCTTGAAGAAGTGAGGTTCATGCTGATTCGCCATCTGCAAACAAGAAACGAAATGCAAACAATCTTAAAAACTCAAGACTCCTATTCAATCTCAATCGTATAGAGTTTGAGAAGAACAGAAGGTAAATAGAAACAATCTTCAAAACTCAAGACTCCTATTCAATCTCAATTGTTAATTTTAAAGATTGAGAAGAACAAAAAACTCAAATCCCCAAATCGATTGAACCCTATTTCTTTCCGAAACGTTTGAAACCTACACTAACAGTAATCACAGAGACATAGAATCGTTTGATCAATCAGAGTATCTACTCCTAGACGATCGTCTCAAACCGAATACGATTTGAAACCCTAACTACATCGATTGAACCCGAAAACGAAAGCGAAATGAAACGCAAATCCTAAAATCAAATAAAACCGATAACGAAAGCAAAATGAAACGCAAATCCTAAAATTAAATTAAATCAAATCGACCTAACTAAAAAACAAATCGATTCAATGGAAATACGGAGCATAGAGGGAGACGAGAACAACAAGGAACCTTAAATCTACCATAGAAGAAACATGTTTACCTTTGAAGATCACGGAAGAGGAAGATCGGCGACAGAGAGAAATCGCCTTTTGAGTATCCACCTCTGTTTTTTTTTTTCGACATCGATCCCCAATTATTTTTTTCCCAACAAGACCCACCTCATTTGCTCGAACCTCCAACCATCTAATGCCACATGCCCATAAGGACTTGATCCTTCGAAGCATTATCGACGGACTCATCCGTACAGATCCGTCAATAATCCAGCCATTTTCGAATTAAAATAATAGCATTAAATATAAGGATTTGGGCCACGGACCCGTGACGGACCGCCGTTGCGGATGGTCTTAGTATTTCAACTCTAAACATATGCGATGATTAGTATCTGAAATAAAGGGTGCATGTGTGAACACATATTTCAACTCGTTTGTTTTTACCAGATTTTCATAGTCAAACTGCTATTGTGGTCCATAATCTCAATAAACAACATGACATTATTTGAACTGTTAACATGACCTGAACCCTAAGTCAGCTATCATATTAACTGAATTGTCTATACTTGCAAAGTCATATGCCATGTTAGACATCACATTATTCAAGCTAAAACAATTTCTTTAGAAAGACAAACATATAATCATCGCTCTTAACGGTTTGACTGGCATTGTATTTATTGATAATTTTTTTGAAACACTATATTTATTATTATCTCTATTAATATATTTTTAGAAACACTATATCCATTATTCTATCTATTTCATATTGTTATATCTCATTTGAGAATTTTGGAATTTTCACAAAGATTAAAATATTATTAAATTTATTATTTTGCCCTTAATTAATACTTTGTTTTATTTGATTGTTTTAATTAATAAACTAAAAGAATAAAATTGAAAAAATATGAATTAAATGTCGAATATATAAAATAACACTTGGATCATTTCCAACAACCCTTATCTCCTTATATTTAAAGGGTTTTGTGCTCCACCATTCTATTATATCTTCAAATTTTAAGAGGTGCATAGTACACCATCACATTTAAAAATAAACTATTCCCCCTAAAAATTCTATTCACCTACTATTATTCACTTCTAATTTTAGTCTCTATAATAATATATCTCAAAAATGCATAAAATGCTTATATATATATATATATATATATATATATATATATATATATGTATGTATGTGTGTGTGTGTGTGTTTGTGTGTATGTATATCATATTATAGTACATAATATTGTATTTAAATGTTTTGATTTAAAATATTGTTAACTTTTGTTATATTTTGGTAATTATATTTGACTAGATATTATTATAGTTTTTGTAACATTTTTGGGATCGTCCTACACATATAGTTGATCTACCGATCAACAATCAAACAAGAACATTATTGACCGTCCACCCTAACACCATGGTCTGGAAACGCTACGTGATAGACCAGGGATGATCCGGTCAAAGTAAGAAAATTTATTCTATGACTTAGACCAGTTCATCAACAAACTCGTCTCGTCAATCAAGGCATAAGGCTTTGCAACATATACCAAGAGTTAACGGTTCCGTTAGATCGAGATCTAAGACTTTTTAATCTGTACCAAGACCTAACGTTGTGTTAGATCAAACTAGTCAATTATCAGAATACTCATGATGCGTATATAAAATAAATACTTTATTGATTCAAGAAATATTCGTACATTGAAATAATTCCAAAACTGGGTACGGTTTAATACCAAATTGAGTCAAATCAACATAAATACTGTTTACAAAAAGCATGAAATTTACTATGGAGGTTCTGACGTCCAGCTTCAAGCTATCCGATCATCCATATCTAAGGCTACCTACAAAAAGAACAACAAAGTTGGATGAGTAACCTAATGTCACTTAGTGAGCTAGCGGCTTCTATCTGCAACCTAATAACTAACCTAGACAACTCAAAATAAAAATCAATCTAGCCTAAGCATGCAATCAAAGCTAAGGTTAAACAATAAATCCCTAGTTAACCATATATACACATGAGTTCAGTACTCATGTAAAGTTAAACATTTAAGCTATACAAGTATCGTTAACTCGTCGACCAACAATCAGACAAGAACATGATCGGCCAATCAATGATACTGTAAAGCTTTCAATATCCACTATCCTTCATAAGCAATCATTCAAACAAATACATGACAACGTCGGGCCTACACTAACCAAATACACACCAAACCTAATCCGGTACCTGCTGGAGTTATGACTTAATGTCACAGACCTGCAAGTAATTCAATCAACAACCAAACACAACCACAATAATAAGACACTAACTAACTACGACTCGATATAACTTCTAACACCGTATTTCGGTGTTACACTTATTGTAGGGTTCCATAACCTTATAATATATCTTATACTCAAACTCAACACTCTAACCTGGACCCTAGTGACTCCGTGTTCCTCCTCAACATCGACAATATCTTATCTCCTTACTAGAAACAATATCTTCAGGTCACCGCTCGACAAAACACATTCATTTGGATCACTATCAACATTACATCATCGTCTAATACTCAGTTATAATCCAAGACTTTACTCCTCTGAGTATTCCCTATCCAGCGAATAAGCAATTTTCTTGAATCCGTTAAGTACGACGGGAGGGGGCTCTCTATTTGCTTGCAATGCCGGCTGTTCGCGTTTAGTTAAAAGCAGGCTGTTCAAAAGGATCTCATGTTCTTCCATCAAAAATTCGGCTTGAGTTCAAGGAAACAATAATCACCCTTAAAAATGTCTAGCATGGACGGATTTTGCATATTTAACTAAAAGAATTTTTAAACCTAAAAAATAACTAAGATAATTGTAACTAACAAAATTAGTCAAAACTTTAACAATTTTGAACGAAACAATATTATTTAACTAGGAGAAAAATATATAACTCAATATATTTTAAAAACATAAAAATAAATATTTTATAACCAAATTTTCATTTTTAATTCAAATAATAAGATAATATTCTTTAAATATTAATAGATAAACTATAAATTTTAAAATACTTCATTAATTGATTATTATAATTGATTTAATTTAAAAATATTTATATTTGTGCATAAGTATGAAAAAAACACCTAGTAATAATCTAAATGTAATAAAATAATTATTTATCCATTACAAAAATAAAAAGTATAAAACATTTAAAATTGAAAATATCAAATAATATATAACTTTACTTTTGATGTAAAATTTTATGCCATTGTTGGAAATGACAAAAAGATTATAACATTAAAATATCAAATTTAGTATAATTTCAATAGAAAATTTTATGTCATTGTTAAAGATGCTTAAGCCACCACCATATCACGGATAAAACTGACTATAAATCAATAAAATATGTAGTATCGATGCTCTTTTGAATCTGATCATGTCAATATAACAATATAGAATCATGTGAGTATGTCTCATATTTTTCAGAGTATGAATGGTTGAACGGACGCACTAGCAAAAGAAGCAAAGATTAAAGGTTATGTCTTTTCTCACATAGACCAGACCTGACCAGGCGGAGGTGATTTTCGGAAAATCGAATCGTCTGACCACCACTTGATCTAGTTTAGATAGAGGGCTAATAAAGAAAAAGAAAAAGACTCCTCCAATCGATACTAAAAATGGCTTATTGATGGGATAGACAATTTTAAAGATAAAAATAAGAATATAGTATATGATTTGACATTATTAGATCTCATAGCATTTTGTTCATCTTCTTCCAGTTCTCTCCTTCCTTTAAACCAGTTGCTAGTAATAATGTCCAAAAAGCATATGTTATTTAAATAAAAATATTATTAGAGTAGTGGTGGTTACGACATCCACGTTAATTATGGTGATATTATATAAATAGAATAGACCATGCTAAATGGTATAGTTTATGTTAATGAAATTATAAAATGATTTAAATATATTAGATTACTATACATATCCAAAATTATTTAAATTGAATCCAATTGCAACTCAAATCTTTCAAAAACTTAACCCAAAACACTAATCACTAACTATTATCAAAATTGAATAGTAATAAACAAAATATCATAATACATATTGTTTAAATTTTTAAATATTTACGATTGCAAGGAATGAGGTAATGACCCCAACATCATCCCAAACCTACCACAAACTAAATCCAAAACACTAACCCCTAAACCCTAAGAAAAAATATAAATCCTAACCCAGATATCAAAATATGCAGATCCAAATAAAATAGTAACAACAAAATAACATAGTACATATTGTTCAAATAGAATAGTACAATCGGCAACTTACAATATATACAAGTGGCGGTTACGGTGAGAGAAGTGGAGACTGATATCAAAAAATAAATCCAAAACACTTATCACTAAACCATATAAAAAAATATAAACTCTAACCAAAATATAAAATATGACACAATAGATAATATTAAGTATTATGAAAATAGAATATTAACAAACGAAATATCATAGTACATATTGTTTAAAATTTAAATATGATTGCAGGAAAAGATGTAATGATTACCTCAATATCAATCCAAACCTACCACAAACTAAATCCAAAACACTAATCACTAAACCCTAAAAAGAAATATAAACCATGTAAGAAAATATAAACCCTAATCCAAATATCAAAATATGCATATAGTACATGATATTAAATGTTATCAAAATAGAATAGTAACAAAAAAATAGTATAGTAGATATTATTTAAATTTTTAAATATTTATGATTGCAGGGAATGAGGTAATGCTTACCTCAACATCAACCCAAACCTACCACAAACTAAACCCAAAACACTAATCACTAAACCCTAAAAAGAAATATAAACCATAACTCAAATATCAAAATATGCAGATCCAAATAAAATAGTAACAATAAAATAACATCGTACATATTGTTCTAGTAGAATAGTACAACCGGCAACTTACAATATATACGTGTGGTGGTGGTTACAGTAAAAGAAGTGAAGACTGGTATCAAGAAGATTGTTGTTGTTTTGAATGATCTAATGACAAAACTATAAAATCAAAAATTATAAATCAGGTTAATAACTATAAGAAATGATGATGATAGAAAAAGAGATGGTGATTAAAAACACAATAAATACAAAGTATGATGTGAAGTTGGTGATAGTGTATCATAACGGTGACGGAAGATAAGATGGTAAAGATGAAAGAAAAATGATGGTAGTTGATAATTAAAGAAAAATAAATAAAAAATTATCTTTCATTAACTGGTAACTAAAAAGAGTAATATAATATATATTTCATAAATAGTGGAGAAATTTTTTTTTCTAATTAGATAGTTAATTATGTATTTTTTTGTGGCTATACAGTCCATTTATATATGTCAATATTTGGTTGCTTTGATAAAGTGAGAAAGAAACTGTAACCAGTGGTGGAGCCACGTTAAGGGGAGGGGTGTCACTTGACCCCTATGAAATTTATCAAATTTAGTTTTTAGGTATATTTTCCGTGTAATTGTTGTGGTGTAGTGGTTAAAGTGCCTCCTTTTGACCACCCTATGTCATGAGTTCAAACCTCTAACATGCCTTTTTAGCTATAATAATTTTTTTATGACCCCTATAAAATTAAAGGCTAGCTCCGCCACTGACTGTAACTATCTCAAGGAAAACGAATGGCGAGCTTGTAATACACAGTCTTCTCATTGTATTGGATTGGCTTTTCTGTAACTAAAATCAGTTGATTGTGGTCAGTCTATCAAAAAGATACTTTCTTTTTCGACAGCAAACGGACTTAACTTAAAAATGGTCTTTTTTTTTTTTTTTGAAACACCACTTAGAAAATGGTCTTAAAAATCGGAAATCCTGCACTATTCACTTTCTTTGTACCTTTTTCATATTTCCAATAACCGGAAAAATGTTACAAAGAGAGAAGTAGCCTAGTAGGTCAAATTTTCATTTGAGTGGTTATCATCTCTGCGTAGACTTTAGGCTCAGCACTCTTAAAGTCGGGCTACTATTTAGGTCAGCAGTTTACACCATCTCTCTCTCCTCTTTTATTTCGGAAAGGATATTACGTTAGAAAAAGAAGAGGAGAAACATAAAAGAAAATTTGCTTAAAAGAGAAACAGAGACTTCTTAAAATCAACTTTAAATGTATTGATATTAAGTTATTAACGTAAAATTGTTTGACATGTTTCTCAAGTTAGCATGGTCCATACGCTATGCAGTTACCTTGTAACTTGAACGATTGATAAATTAAAACATAAAACTCAAGAGTTGGAAGTAACGAGACGTAAAATAAAATATATAAATATATGTGGAGATGGAAGAGGACACGATGGTCAGAGCTTATAACTAACTCCATACTGAATGGGAGAAATTGCAAATTTATGAAACGCGTAAAGATATTTGTTTAATGATGTGTTTCACCACATGCAGCTCTCTACAATTCCAAATGAAAAAATGTCAGCGCATCACCCTTGTTTTCTTCCGTAAAATATAAGTATTAATTAACCAAAGTAATACCAAACAAATTGTTCAAGTTAGAAAAAATGAGAAAAAAACATTTAAAGAACGATACTGTTGAGGAAAAAACCAAAGAAACTTATTACAGAATCTACAAACTCTTATTTACTTGTTCATGATTTGTCTATTCACTAAAAAGTCAGTAGTTTATATCGCAAACCTAATCAACTAATCAAGTACGTAGAATATGAATCAAGCACAGAAAAAAGAAACATAAGACATTTTTGTTAACTCGGTGTTCATCTCCTTTCCTCGATGTGAAGAAGGAGATATATATCACCAGAAAGAGTAATCGGGTTCTCAACCTTCTATTATATCAAACACAAGAGTACAATATCCTGAGGTTACAAGTTCCTATCAACCTCCATTTATCTCTGTTACAAATCAACTAGAGATACAAGTATATAGAGAAGAGCCTAGCTAGACTACCAAGAACCTTTCTTCACTCTAGCTCTGATACTTCAGACCAAACTCTGGTCTCGAGCTCTCCCGAGCTTCCATTCTTCCGTATCTCTCTTTTATGTGTTCCTTGTGTATATCTTGTATTAGGTTATCTGTCGTGACCTCTCCATCCTGATATAATCAGAACTTGACCTAATGGGTTTTGTCAACTAGGCCCATAAATCATATGCGCGTCACTTGTTCAAATTAGTCCAACTTGAAAAAGTCTGACGGGCTTGACCAAACCTCTTCATTTGATGTCCCAAAGTTCATTGATGTAGATACATCTCTGGGGCCTGGCAAGGCATAACACTAACTTCCTTAGTGTACTACTCACAAGCCTTGCTTTGATATTAGGCAAGGGTTGTTACAATTGGTAACCAGTTGTGATAACCGTAAACCATTGAGTAATATTTAACCAGCCGTTTAACCAAACGTCATATAACCCAATTGTCAATCTTAACGTGGTTTAAGCTTCCAATATAGTTGATTCTTCATCCCCAACATAACAATCTCCACCTTGATGATTAATCGGTTATATCTGCAGCTACCATGTTGCCAACTCGTGCAATGCCAGACACTGCTAAACACCCTTAGTGCTTAGTCACTCCGAAAATCTTCAGAGTCGCTTCAAAACTTCTTGAAGCCCGAGCAAACAACCATGCTCACCTTATGCATCTCTTGCAGAGAACCGACCTTTTCAGTCTTACATATTCTGAATAAAGCTCATCCAACTTCATCCACATGTTGAATTTCACCTGCTCAGCGCCAATATTCCTTAAACAAGTTCCCCCAACATCCCACATATATCCAACTTGATACAACCTGGAGACTCTTTGTTGCTTTTCTTTGGAACCTCAATCCTGAAGCTCTAACCATAACAACCATGTCTTCAAAACCATGCAGTCATATTACTTCAGTCACCACAATGCACTTGATTATTACCATCAACGCTTCAGTCTCAACCTTGAAGCAATGTCAGACTTAATCAACTCGTTGTGACTCTAATTCAAAACGTGTTATGTATCAGATGATCTTTGATACAAACCTTGAATTCAATCTGTCTGCAAAAACCTGATGCCGATGCTGGCCTGAAACTCCTACCGAACCTGAACGACCACTGCCACAAAATCAGAAACTCCTTTGACTCAACAAACCTCAACAGTCAGTAGATCCATTGTTATCTTGAGATTTTCCTTTACAATAACCTGAATGAACACCTTATTTTTGAACATCACTCTGCACCCTGCTATCGCCAACAAGTCACACCGTTTAATTCTATGCTAAGAAGACTTTCGAAACAAAGAATACCTGCTCAAACAAATCATTACCAATCTGCAACCTTTGTAGACTCTTCTGATTCTCCTCATATCCCTGAGATTCAGAAATAGAATTCTATTGAATCCCATGCCAAAAACCCGAAACATGCATGTTTCCATCATGAGTCATCCTCTTATTTAAACAGCTACATGTTCAGCAAGACTTCACCTTGAACATACGCGCATCACTGTCGAACTTAACATGTCACGCCACACAACTCCACCTTGTTGGGAGTACTTTTGACCTACGTCTCATGTTCAATTCTCTGAGTCTAAGAAAACAGCTTACCAGTAGATTTAGCCCACTAGTATCCTTTAACAATATCTCAAACTGACCAAACCTGTGATGCTCTCCTGAGATACTTTCTTACAGCTTCTTCCAGTGTAAAAATCGAATCCATGGCGAGTTTCTTCAGCTGTAACCTCTCCTGCAACACTATCACCAGTGTGCAAATTCCACCAAAAAATCTTTGGTGCGTGTATCCTTATGTAACCTGTCAAGATACACCCTTACAGCTTCTTCCATGTCAAACTCGATCCCTTGGTGAGTTTCCTCAGCTGTAACATGTCCTGCAACACTATCACCAGTGTGTAAATTCCACCAAAAAACCTTTGATGCGTGCATCCTCCTGTAACTTGTCAAGATACACCCTTACAGCTTCTTCCATGTCAAACTCGAGCCTTTGGTGAGTTTCATCATCTGTAACATGTCCTGCAACACTATCAATAGTGTGCAAATTCCACCAAAAAACCTTTGATGCGTGCATCCTCTTGTAACTTGTCGAGATACACCCTTACAACTTCTTCCATGTCAAACTCAAGCCTTTGGCGAGTTTCTTCAGCTGTAACTTTTCATGCAACACTATCACCAGTGCGCAAAATCCACCAAAAATATTTGGTGCTTGCATCCTTCTTCCTCCCAGACCTGAACCGTGACATGTCCAACCCTGATTTCCATACTTAACAAGCTAGCAAGTATTTTCTCCTTGGAGGATTACAACATCATCTTCTTGATGATTCAGAGCTTTGCTTCTTTATTTGAGAGCTCCACCTTGACGACTTTGGTCATAACACCAAAAACTGTCGTCCTTTATTTCTTCTGAGTCTGTTCTTCTGAAACCTCTGACTCAGACCACCATGACGTTTCTTTTAAGGTAACCTCACACACACTTCTCCCAGCTTTTGAAGTGAATCTATGCTTTCTGAACGCGTATTGCTCAATATGTTCAACCGGATTCTGCATGTGCACTTTCTTCTGCTTTTAACCAGAATCTACAAGCAAACTCTAACCTTTAATCGACTTCTCCCATGGCTTGTTCTTATCACTCACACGATCTTACGAGAACTACTTCATGTTGTTACCACAAATGGTTATTTTCTCCAACATATACTTGTGTAGGCCTTTACACAGCTTTTTCTTGCTATAGTTCTTCTTTCGTGGAGATACAACATGTTCCTACGACCAGAAACATTACATCTCATGTACTCAATCAGATTGACTTATATTCTTGGGTTGACTCAAAACAGAAACGCCATCTGGTTTGTCACATCATTGCCACAAGAAAACAACATGTGCTGCTACAAAATCCATTGTGTTCTTTGAACCAAGACCATCCTCACTTGAGCTTCCTTTTAACCACAAGAACATGATCCTTAACCTTTCTGTGACTGAACCTGCAACTCTGCGACTAAAACCTTCTTAACCAAACCGACTTTGAAGCCTCATAGTACCAACACTCTGTCTCGTTTCAAAACTGATCAACGACATCTCACGTTGAACACTTCTCTGTAACTTTCTGTTCAAAAGTGAATCCTAGAATCACTGATCAAAATCTGAATAGCCTTTGAACACATATACCAAATTCAACTTCTAAGACGCCCCCTAGACCTGAGATAACAGAGTGTCACCAACTGCCATTCTTTACACCTTTCTGAAACCACACTACATATCTCTTCCATAAACAAACCTGACCAACGTACAATCTGATCCAGACAAAAACCTTGATCATCTTTTGCAATGACAACATACATCCCTTGTGATCCTGAAAGCTTCAGTTCCTTATATATTGCAAAAGCTGAGTAACCGGTCATCACAACCTTTCTTGTGACTCCATTGGAATGAGACCATTTATTCTGAAGATTTTAACATGTGAAATTGATGACCTGGCTTTGATTCCATCTCCTTAAGCTTTTTTCTGACTTAACATGAATCTATCTTCAACTTAAGATATCCCCCATCTTAAACAACCATCAAATCAATCTTTAACCATGAAGACCACGGACACGTTCAACTATGTCGCTGTTCTTGAACACGCTCAACTGTGCACTTGTTCTTACTTCAGTCTTTGGATCTTCATGTTCTTGCAAACTTCACAGCATCCATTACTTTCGTTTGATATCACAGACCAGAAACTCTTAGATCCGATTGGACCTTCTTCCATTTACAAAGTTTCCTTTGCATACTACACACGAACGTCATCTTCTTCTTCTCTGATGATGCATATCCTTCAGCATCATCTCTGATTCGTTACACTTGAACCTGTGACACGATCAGGACTACTAATCCCATGATTCAACTTCTTCGGAATCAATCCAGCTTTGACCTAGACAAAACCAATCGCCAAACCCAGCGCTCTGATACTACTTGTTGGGGAAAAAACCAAAGAAGCTTGTTACGGAATCTACAAGCTCTTTTTCCTTGTTCAGGATTTGTTTATTCACTAGGAGCTCAGTAGTTTGTATCGCAAACCTAGTCAACTAATCAAGTATGCGGAATATAGATCATGCACAAAAAGAAGGAACACAAGACACTTTTGTTAACCCGGTGTTCACCTCCCTTCCTCGATGTGAAGAAGGAGCTATATATCACCGGAGAGAGTAATCGGTCTCTCAACCTTCCATTATATTAAACACAAGAGTACAATATCATGAGGTTACAAGTTTCTGTCAACCTCCCTTGATCTCTGCTACAAATCACCTAGAGATACAAGTATATAGGGAAGAGCCTAGCTAGGCTACCAAGAACCTTTCTTCTCTCTAGCTCTGATACTTCAGACCAAACCATGGTCTCAAGCTCTCCCGAGCTCCCACTCTTACATGCCTCTCTCTCTTCTGTGTTTCCTTGTGTTTATCTTGTGTTAGGTCATCCGTCGTGACCTCTCCATCCTGATATAATTAGAACTTGACCTAATGGGCTTTGTCAACTAGACCCATAAATCATACGCGCGTCACTTGTTCAAGTTAGCCCAACTTGAACAAGTTCGATTGGCTTGACCAAACCTCTTCATTTGAAGTCTCAAAGTTCATTGATGTGGATTCATCTCTGGGGCCTTACAAGGCATAACACTAACTTCCTTAATGTACTACTCACGAGCCTTGCTTTGATATTAGGCAAGGATTGTTACAACTGATAACCGATTGTAATAACCGTAAACCATTGAGTAATATTTAACCAGCTATTTAACCAAACGCCATATAATCCAATTGTCAATTTCGACGTGGTTTAAGCTTCCAATATAGCTAATTCTTCATCACCAACATAACAAAAAAACTAGAGTTAAACAAGAACCGAAATTCGATGTCCTTTTTCAAAAAAAAAAAAGAACCAAAATTTGACAACATTAATCCTAATTTCCCGGCAAAGCTTCAATATAAAAACTTTGATGATTGATAACGCTTTGAGCAAAATACATGTATGAATTCAGTGAAAACCAATGACATTTTAGAGCGTTTCCAATGTGAATTGTAGCATTGGAGTTCTCAAACTATATATATAACTATTCATTAATCAAAATAATACAAGACAAGTTGTACAAGTTAGAAAAATGAAATAAAAACATTTTAAGAACAATACAACAAAACTAGAGTTAAACAAGAACTGAAATTAGACCGCACGAATCCTAATTTTCCGATAAAGCTTCAAAATACGAACTCTGATCAGTCACGACGCTTTGAGCATAAGAAAACTTTTCTGCTTGAATTCAGCAAAAGAACAACGACGCTCCCAATGAGAATTCTAACATTGGGGTTCTTAATATTAATAGTTAATTATGAGAATCTCAATTTTACGGAAAATTCAATCAAAAATATTTCGTAGAGATATTTCGGGTTGAATTTCTGTAAAGTTAAGATACTCATAATTAAGTAATAATAAATAGTTATGCATACATACATATTACATTGAGAATCTTCAATGCTATAACCTCCCATTGTAGATACTCATATTATATGAATCCAACAAAATCGTAAAAAAAATATAGATCAAAATCTAAAAGCAATGAGTAACCGAACTCAACACTACCAAAACCAAAAAGAAAAACAGGTTGAAAGATAACCGCTTACAATACATTGCACCGTCGAAACTTGCACAAAAAACCGATTAAAACACAACCACTAAAGAAAACTAAGATGAAAAAGCTCCAACGCTAGGATGATGCAATCTACACATATTGCGACCAAGAACTGAGCTATCTAAAAGACCAAGAGGATAACCAAAGGGACTTGCTCATGCTCAGCCTCTGAGAACCAGAGGTCTAACCGACTGAAACTCAGTTCCGAGCACACAAACAAACAAAATCTTAGCACTAAGAGCATATTCACAAGATGAGACTCAAAATCAAACTTTCACGATGGATTCACCATAACGTAAAAGAGAAAATGCTACTGTTGTTAGGTTTTAAGTTTATGCTTTGTTGATATAGTATTACACTTCAAATGTTTTACAATATAGAAGAGGATTTAGGTTTATGCTTTGTTTATATAATATTTTTTATATCCAAAAATTTAAGACAAAGAATATCCGAAAACAAAAATTAAGAGATAAATCAACCATTTGGATATCTATCTAGTAAAGATTGTATGTTGATCTAAGTTGTTTTAAACTCGAGTAACTTTACTTAACAAATTGATTGTTTAAAGTGTCTTACTCTTGTTATAGTTTCAAATTAGCTTCATTGTTACCATTAGAGAATCTCTAAAATCGATTTCTCTATTTTAAATAAAAATATAGCAGAAAATTACTTTTTCTCTATATTTAACGATGAAAATAGCATATCGCTATATTTTTCTCTATAAATAGAGAAATTCTATTATACATACTTACGTTATAGCAAATCCACATCTACAATAGAGTTTTTTTAGGTCTTAGTTGTTTGTTCTAGACCTAAATCTTAATTTTAGCCAAAAATAAAATGAAATAAAATAAAGTATCTTAAGTAATTAAATGTTTGGCAACTAGACACGTTTACAAACCCATAAATTGTTGTCCTCTAATGTTCTCTGTTGTACACCTATTAATTTGGTAACTATTTTATACTTCCTTGTTTACGTTTGATAAAAAATATTATGATTTCATGGACTTTTTTAAAGTTTGCGTTCGGACTTTGTTAGGAGACTCTGGTCGGTTGTTATGGTGGGATCCAAAACTCTAACTTGCAAGATTTTCTGATTCCTTAAAAGAAGGTAATTTCTAAATTATATGTCACTCGTTTTTGTCGTTTGTTAACTCATGTAATCAATCCAAAACTATATAATTCTAGACATTACAAATATGCATTCTCTAACATAACTTAATTAACATGATAAAATATTCAGTTGACTCAGCACTCAAAGTCTATTTGAGTAGTTTATATATCGTTCACACAGGCAAAAAACATATAATGAATTGTTCATCGTGCTGCCCACCAACTACTTTGTTGCCGCCCAAAATCTGAAACTTTCAAATGGAGCAAAAGTATGGATATATATGTGTCAAAGAAGTGTTTTTGGAATATATTTTCAATAGCATAATCATAAAGCAGTACTGGGAATCTTTTACAACATTATATGTAAAATAATTTGACATCCTTTTAATTGTTTAAAACTTAAAATACGCGGGAAGTCAATATTCCACATAACGTCACCATGGGAATCTACACATTTTAGTTACTGACCCTATGTATTGGCGTTTCTTTCTCCAATGTCATTTTTTAAAGATTTAGGAGACAACAATTAGTTTTAAGTTTAAACATCGATTCAAAAGTGATTACTTGATAATTTAAAAAGAAGTGATTGTGTGAATAATATGAACTTTAAAAGGTTAAAACAATGCTGACAAAACATAAAAATAAAAGGTTAAAACAATCTGATAGTTCTACATTGATAAATATAGGTCAGGATGATGAACTAGCATTGTCAGATTTCATATATATTTTCTTGGAACGTGAAAATGCAGAAAGAAAAGTGATAGAACGAAAATAATTATGGACCACTGACCGTCAAGTCACTTCCAAGTTCCAAATGCGCAAGTGAGGTATTTTTCTTTGAAAAAAATATTTTGAGAGACATTTTATCATAAGTTCATAACACAATGCTTAGAATGAGTGATGCATATAAAAAACGCAGACCAAACAGAATACAGAACAAAGAAGAATAAATGCAGATTAAACAAAACAAATACAGATCAATATAATTTAATAAATTAATGTATTTAAATAAATGTTAAAAAAAGTTAATGAAAATTAAATATCTAAAAATACAATTTTTTAAAACAATAAATATCATGTTGACAAAAATAACAAATAATATCATTGTTTAATAATGAAATTTATAGTTGTATGAAAATTCATCACAACTATAAAATTAATATTGTCGATTTTGATATTTGTTATTGTATTAGCAAAATATTCAATTAACATAAATGTGTATAACATGTTTTACATAAAATTGTATTAAATTTTGAAATATCTAAATTAAGTATATATGTGTTTATAAAATTTTAAAAAATTTACTATATATATATATATATATATATTAAAAGTACATCATTTCTCTATTTAATAAAACATATCTTAAAATTTTATATAAAACAAAAAATATACTTACTTTTAAAAAAGATTTTTGCTTATGAAAAAATAAATAAACCAATTAAAATCGAACCAAACCAATAGAGAAAGTAGTTTAGATTTGTTAATACTAAATAATCCAAATATATGTAGTTTTTTATAAACCGTAGTATATGGATATGATTTCGGTATATAACCCAATCCAACCGAATAAACAAAAGAAACCAAAGAATTTAAATATTTTTTATATACTTATATGTAAATTTATAATATAATTAAAAATATATACTAATTGGTCTTACTAATATTATTTTCCTAATTAAAACATTGTTTATCTTATATTCATCGAATCAAATAATTTCTATTTTGTTTTAAGTTAAAGAGGTTATGTTGTTTCTGTTATATTCATCAAATAAAATAAAACATGAGTTTTATGGGAAAAAACTTTTGCTAAAATATAATTATTTAATCATATTACTATTTTTTATTTTATTTAGTAGTAAAACATAAAATATTATAATCAAAAGTTAGAATAATAAATATATATTTATGTTTTAATAAACTGATATATAATCATATAAACTAAAATGTTATAAAAGATAAATATAATTGAACATGCCTAAACAAGACTATACAAAACAAATTTAACTTTTTTGTTAAATAAATTTACTAAATTATCATATTTTTAAATGATATATCTTAACTGAAAATATAAGCTCTTAAATACAAATGATAAATTTTAAATTACCGAACAACATATATGAATGCGTTAAACTAAGTTATATAGAATATTATAAAATAAAAACTTTATAAACAAGTATTAGCTATTTTAGTTATATTACTTATTTATCAAGAGTAAAAATAAAATGAACTATAGTATCTAAAATAAAATAGATGTACAAAGGTGGATTGTTTATTAATAAAAAAAAAATTTCCTTCATTGGTACTCTATATAAATCCCGATACTTTTTCATGATTTTTTAGATTATAGAGAAAATAATATAAATGTAAAACACAAATATTTTATATACTATTTTTATTACTAAATTGTAGATAATTATTGTATGAAACATCAATCCTTGTTCATCCTGTAGTACACGTTGGATTCTAGCAGCTCTTTCGATTGGATCATCGACATTGGTGTAACGAATTGTGACATCACATAAGCCCGTCATCACTCTTGTTGGGATGTTAGGAGGAGGAGGGAAGTAACACAGCGTTAGGTTACGCTTCAAGGGGGTTTTCATAGCAGGTGTGTGGAGTTTAGAAGAGACCTTAGGCTCCTCTACCGGTAGACGGGATGGTCACACTCTGATGTTACTTGACGTTCCCTCCATTGAAGACGTGGGACGTTATTCATTGGCGTTCTTGAGTGTTGGTGATGTTGTGAGGTTCGATCTTTGGGAGGTTGTGTGGATTTTGAGCGCTGAATTTGTCTTGTAGAGGCTTTATCAAGTTATGTTCTCTATCTAAAAATTATTTTATCATAAATTTTGGAATCTATATGTGTATACACATATTAATGTTTATAAAATGCTCTTTATAATCATAATTCCATTTATCAGTATTACTTTTTCAAAAATATTTTCCAGAAGATATTTCCTATTTATTTTCATGCATTGAGTGTAAACTTTGTTTTCGAAATTTGATAGATTTTATTTGTACGTTCCAGTTGGGGTTAGTACGTAAGCTAAAATACAATGATTAAAAATCAAAACTTTATTTACACAATAGTTTTTAAGAAAGGGTTTTTTTAAAAAAAAAAATTTATATTTTATGAAACTATACCAAAAAAATCAGAATTTAGAATTATTTGATTTAAGAAGGAAAAATAGGAAAATTTATGAGATTCTTAAGAAATTAAAATATGACACATCGTGAGCTCAGCTGTGTGACAAACGAAGACGACAGAGAGATGTAATAAATATATATTTACAATATAATTTCAAATTTCTAGGTGTCAGGATTCACATAATGATCCATCACAATACAAAGGTAAAAGCAAGACCCATCACTAATCTGAGACTCTGTTGATCCTGCAACAAGATTTCTCTGTTTTGGCATCATCACTATCACCACTTTAAACTTAGTTTTAAAACTAATTTTTCAAAAGAAACTAAAGTTCCTGCGATCTAATTTTCCCTTTTCTTTCTTATTACAAAGAAAAAACTAATCGCTAATCTTCTCCCTCTGTTCCTTTATTGAAGTTAGGCTATCGACTGATTTCTCCGACATTGAATCGCTTGACATTCTTGAAAACAAATAAGAATCTACAAAAAAAAAACATAACTGGATTTTGTTAATTATCATATTTTCATAATTAACCTTCAACTGAATCAATTCATCAATACGCAGAACTCATAATTTACCTTCAGAAGAAGTACTGAGCTTCTCTTGTGAAGAAGATTCACTGATGGATCGCGATAACATAGAAGATTCTGGAATCAAAGAGAAACCCATTAAGATTCCCGAAAAATTCAAATCAAATCGATGAAAAGACTGTTCTTGCTTACCTCTCGATCCGTGGAAAGATTTCTTGCAATGGAGAATCGCACTTTGAATCCCATCTTGTTGCACTTGTAAAGACTCGTCGAGTCTCTTCACCGGAGACATGGCTCCGATAGCCGCAGACGCCGACCGGCTCTTCCCAAGCTGTCTCCTCACACTCCGAGTAATATTATTACTCCTCTGTTTCTCTCTCGCCGCCGGTGAAGACGCCGGAGAAGTGGATACACTGTTGTTGATGCTCTGTTTCTTGGTTGTTTTATTGTACAAAGGCTTTATGAGATCAAAGAATCTCTTTGAGGAGGAAGAAACAGAGTCCTCACACCTTGTTGTCTCGTCTTCGATTCTGAACCTTACGTTGAGACTTCTGCTGTTGGGTTCTTTCTTCTCTGTCGTCGGCGACTTCTTGAAGGAGAAAGCACGGAGCTTTTGACTGGGTTTTAGGAGAGTGGTGGGAGATTGAGGTTTCGAAGTGGCTTCGAGGAAAGGAAGGACTTTGCTTTTGGAGACAGAGGAGAACGTGTTCTGTTTTTCTTCAGGGGTTTTGTTTTTCTTTAAGGAGAAGTCGGAGAGAGAGATCTCGAGCTCGAAGAAGGAATCATCTCCTTCGCAGAGGTCAAGTTCGGGATCTCCCAATGCGGTGGAGGATTCGACGGCGGATTCTGAGATTCTGATTTCACGGCGGAGTTTATTGCCGTTAGTGTTATTCGTTAGCCAGTATTTCACAAAGCTAAGAGCATCCATTTAGAGAGAGAGAGTCAAGGGAGAGAGAGAGAGTATGAAGTTGGCTTTGTCAACGGGAATGGCTGGCTTAAGTGAGGTTTTAAAGGAAGAAGAAAGAGAAGGTGAGCTTTTCGAAATGGTTTTTATCTTTTTTGTAAAGGAAGATAAAAAAAGATTAATGAAAATAACATTTGTGATGAAAAAGAATTTAAAAACAGATTACCCGATTATTATTTGTATTAGTATTATTTTTAATTGGCTTTCTCGCTACTTTTTGTTACCGCTCCGTTCTTTTTTTCCTTTTTCTTTTTCTTTTGCTTTAGTTTTCTTTTTTTCTTCACGCCACGGCTAAACATTTGTTCTTTCTGTTGTCTTCATTTAACACACATGATAATAGCTTTTGTAAGCTAAACTACTTTTTGCTAAGGTAACAATATTAACATCTCAAACAAACGAATCGGATTTGGAAAGGAAAAATATGAAAACAAAAAGCCTAATATTGAAAACTTGGCTAATATGATGGACAAAAGTACATTAACTATTAGATAAAAAAATTAAAAGAAAAATGAAACCATACAAAATTCATTTCATATTCAAGAATGAAACACGTAAAAAAAAAAAAATTCAAGAGAGAAACAAGCCTCAATCATATTTTGCATCAAAGCCTTAAATATAATTATTTTGGATCCGACTCATCCGTATTCATGTTTTTTTTTTCTTATTTTTTAACACATACTCATTAAATAAATGAAGCCGCATACCCAAGGTAACCCTAAAGGGCAAGTTAAACAACAGACGCAGAAAGGACAAGTTTAGCTAATTTATTGGCTTCCACATTGGAAGACCGAAAGACATGATAGAAAGTGATCTCGACGGAAATAGAGGAGATTTGTTGAATATCTTTGATGATACCAAAGATCTCCTTGATCTACATGTGATTTTTGATTGCTCGTATGAACGTTACGTTGTCAGAGAACATCGAGATCTTAGGAATCTCTAAGTTCACTGCGGAGATGAGAGAGAATCTGAGGGTGAGTGCCTCTACAACCAGTGGAGACCCGATTGGATCGTGTATTGCTGATCCTTGATGGAGGTTGATTCCTACTAGATCCGTGATAATCCATGCGATCCCTGCTCTTTAAGTGCTTCGATCGAACGCAGCATCGGATTTACATATCACTCCCAAGGTTGTACCCAAAACTGGATCCTGACACTACAAGAAAACACGTCCTTAACGACTACAGAATTGGTAGGTCATTAGTCGTAATACGACCATTACGACCAAGTAACATCGAAAAGCGATTAGTCGTTATACGCTGGTCCTAACTCACTGTTAAACGCACATTGGTCGTAATGTTACGACTACAGAGATTGGTCGTACATTAGTCGTAATATTACGACTAAGGAGTTGGTTGTAAATTAGACATAGAGCGTGAATTCGTAAGTGTGACGTAAAATAGTTAGTCGTACATTAGTCGTTACATGTTTGGTCATAAACGTGACGTAAATAATTTGTAGTTAATTGTTCGTAAATTTACAACTAAAGAACCACGACTTTCAAGGTAAATTAGTTGTACATTGACGACTAGCAAACATCAATAGTGGATGTTCAGTCGTAAACTAGAGACCAATTTACGTCAAAACATAATTTATATTAATAATTTTAATTTTAATTTACAAAAATAAAAATAAAAATATTTTAATTTTAAAAATTTATTTTTGTTTTAAAATTTGATAAATTAAAAAGAAAACATATCAATCATATTTCATAAACATAAGATCCATAATCTAAAAATATTCAAAATACCAATTAATATTAAAACCAAAAAACTAAGTATTAAGGTTTATTTCGTCCAAGAGATCGGAAGTATGTTGGGCCGCACGTCGCTCTAAATCCACCTGCTCTTCCAGAGTGGGGTCGGTGTTAAATCTCGGGCGTAGAGTCTGCCATGCAGAGGCAACATGACGGGTTCGGGTTCAAGTTCTCCATCATCAGATCGAACATATTTGCCATAGCCTTAAATTTGTCTTCATGCTCGTCTATGACTCGGTTGGCAGCTGCCAAATCCCTCTGGAGAGAGGAATCTTTTTCTATTCTTGCAGTGTGTTCAGCTCTCGCCCTCGGAACATCGTTGACAGTCCGGATCCCAACTATACGTCCTATTTTCTTTGGGACAACCTTCAAATGAAGAATGAATATTCATATAAACAAAAGATCGAATATTTTACCTGCTCAAATTTTTTGTCTTGCTCGATGGTGAAAAACTGCACCGGTGGACCTTCCGGATTTTGTTGCGACAGCTGAGTCTGGACCTCCTCGATCCGAGTCTCTACTTCGTTGTACATCTTCTCTGCTTGAGGGTGCGCAAAAGTGCCATCAGAATGCTGGTGTGTTATCTTGTAAAGTCGGGCGAGAGATGGTGGTGCTCCTTCTATGGCAGCCTATATTAAAAAAAATAAAATTAATTAAATTTGTGCATTCAATAATTTAATAAGAATTAAGAAAAATCAAAGATTTACAATTTGTAGTGCTCTCCCTTGTCCGGGAGTATGAGGTACTGGCGGGTTACCATCATCATCAAGGGTCATCCGGACAGCAGAGTACTTGGTAGACTTCTGTACTGATTTTACCCTTCACTTCTCCTTCCAATCACCAACAATGTTCTTTAGACGCGCCATCATCTTTTTGTAGAACCCTGCCTTGATCTCTTCGTTGACACCGATAGACCAATTTCATTTTTGCTACACAAAAATTATGAATAAAAAACTTTAATTATAATTAATAAAACTATTAATTCAAATCAATAATAAATAAAACTATATTTAAAACTAACCGCGAAACACTTGAAGCAAGTAACGCGAACATGGTCCGGTGTAAGAGACCAGCTCGGATATGCCCTGATGATATCCCCAATGCTCTGTCCAAAAACATTATCCATCGCAAACCTATAAAGTTTGAAAGAATATATTTATATCAATATATATTCATTAATTGTTAAATATTTATAAAATTTAAACTGAATTTAATTTATTAAAAAATTACCAACATATGCCGGATCGTCGATCTGGATCGATGATTCGTAAACCTTCTCGTTCCGGCATCTAGAGAATGTCTTCCACAATATATCTTGCATATGGTGCATTAGGCGGCACCATCAAATCTAGATGAAGAGCTGCATGAGCCGGAGGATGATGTGGAGGCTGCTGATGAGGCTACGGTAGAAAATGCTGCTGAGGCTTCTGATGAGACTACGGTGGAAAATGCTGCTGAAGCTGCTGAGACTGTTGAGGCTGCTGATCATACATACGGAGGCTGATGTTAATACTGATGTTGGTCCTGCACATATGGAAAGTATCCAGGAGAATCTTCATATTGCGGATAGTATGGAGCTTCATGAGGGTCGTATGCTCACTGATATATGGTGTTTTTGACATCTTGTATATATGTTTCCTTAATTGTTTTCAAGTCTTTATCGAGTCTTTCTAGTTCTTTTTGAGTCATTACAAGACTGGAGTAGGTAAGGAGACCTTTGGAGAGACACATGAAGAAAAGAAGGAATATTGGAAGTTTTTTGTCGCAGAGCATCCGAACGGAGCAACCCCCTGCCTGCTCCTTCTGCGCGAGAGCACTCTAACGGAGCAACCCTACTTGCTCCCAAAAATTATGGAAACTTCTAATTAATTTCGGGATTTACCCTAATCTTTCTAATTTTTTCTCCCATCTGCCTGTGGCCTTAAGACATATTCATTTCTATTTTTCCTAGACAGACTACGCTTCTTTTGAGAGAGAGGAAACTTTATAACTTTTGGATATTGTGATTTTGATACTTGTAAAGGGAGAAGATCATCTCTCTCGATTTAGAGAAGAATCCTCTGAACCCTATTTATATTTTATCTGCAATAATATTCATGTCTTCTTCATCTCTTGACTCTGTGTTCTCTGTTGTTATAACTGAGTAGTCGATCTTGTTAGCCTAGGGTTCTAGGGTGTTGATTCATGAACTGAACATAGATAAACTTCATCTCTTTGTCTTCGTTTATAGCTGCTCTTAATGATAATACTAATCTAATCACTTAGTGTTTGAATCTAGGTNTTATAACTGAGTAGTCGATCTTGTTAGCCTAGGGTTCTAGGGTGTTGATTCATGAACTGAACATAGATAAACTTCATCTCTTTGTCTTCGTTTATAGCTGCTCTTAATGATAATACTAATCTAATCACTTAGTGTTTGAATCTAGGTTTAACCTTTTACCATTAACCATGAATTAGGTTGCTAGATCTGTTATAAACGTGCATCATATCCTTGATCAGCTAGAGTAGATATCAGGGTGTGATGTGAGCATATAAGGTCTGTGCTTAATGTTTGCTGTCGAGCGTTGATCCACGCGAGAGCATAGGTTTCATTGCTCCCCCGCGAAAGGAGCATACCTGCGAGAGCAGGGTGTTCTAGTTAAGAAATCTGAGTTCTAGACTGTTCTTAATTGAGCTTGAATAAATATTTGGTTCATCATGTTAACACCCAATGAAGCACCCTAAGCTAGCATTATTCATCATCTGAAAACCCCAATCAAATCTGTTACTTTCTTGTTTATTTTCTTACTTTATAAACCATTCATTATCTTAGCTTAATATTGATCTCATAGAAATAAAGTGTAAGATTTAGTCTCTGTGGATTCGATCCTAAAGTGCTACATCGACATACCATTCAATTGTGGTAGTGTGCACATTAGGTTAATTGGTGTGCGTGTACACGTAATATCAATTTGGCACCGTTGCCGGGACCATCTTTTTACCTTTATTTTTCGGTTATTTATTTAGTCTAAAACCTCTAACTTGCTCTTTTGTCTTTGTTGCAGGTACACTCAGCAACCAAGAGCTCGCAAGTTTAGAAAGAGAGAACAGACAATAGCTCATGCCAACCAACACCACCATGGGTGATCACGGTCATCAGGATGATCTCACTGCATCAATGCAACTGATGCAACATCAAATGCTCCAGATGCAGCAGACCATCCAACAACAAGCTGCTCTTGCGCAGCAGAAACGGCAGGCGCATGCTGCTCCAATCGGTGAGAGAAACCTACCGCGTAACATCCCAGCTACGCGCTCTGCCATTGTTACTCCGCCTTGCACGAGACAGAACTTCGAGATCAAGCCTTCTTTGATCGCTTTAGTGCAAAGCAAAGTGTTCAGTGGTGTCCCAACAAAGATCCTAATAGAGCATATTGAGAGCTTCAAAAATATCTGCAGTTTCACTCGTGCGAATGGCGTGCCACTAGACTACATCATGTGCATGTTATTCCCATTCTCTCTTGAGGGAAAAGCTGCACAGTGGATGAAATCTCTCCGTACCGGATCTTTCACTACATGGGAACAGGTCAGAGCAGCCTTCCTGAGCTACTTCTACACGAAGGAAAAAACAGCTGCTCTCAGGAGCAGGATCACCTCATTCAGCAAGCTCACTGATAGCCTTTTTCGAAGCATGGGAGTGTTTCAATGACTATTGCAGAGAATGCCCTCACGATGGATTTGATGATGATTACCTCTTAGGAATTTTATATGATGGAGTAGACTGGGAATTTCAGACTGCTCCGAACTCTAGGAGCAGGGGAAATTTCATGACACAAAGCACCGAGGGTGCGTTCGAGCTGATAGAGAACATGGCTGCTAGTTCTGCAAACATGAGCCCAGAAACAGATCGCTCCAAGAAAGTGAACTGTGTCGATACCCAGAAGATAGATGAATTGACAGCCAAGGTTGATCAGCTGCTGAAGAACAACCAAAGACAAATCTATTTTATGGGAGAAACAACTTATGAGCAGGCCACACAGAATAATTACCAAGAGAGCAACCAGCAGAAACTGCAGAGCAGTCAGCAGGCTGCTCCAGCTACTGCCAGTGGTCCGCAAGATGAGCTGAAAGGTTTGGCTATGATGATGCAACAACTGTTGCAGGGTCAGAAAATTCAGGGGAAGGCATTGAATCAGGTTACCACAGAGATCAACATGAGAATAGACAACATGCTCGCTGAACTGAATTTAAAATATGATACTGTGAGCAACCACATAATGAAGATTGATGTTCAGCTTGCTCAAACTGCTGACACTGTTAAGAAGCAGCAAGAAACACTTCGTGGAAAAAGTGTGATGAATTCTAGGGTTGAGCATTGTAATGCAACAGAGCTAAGATGTGAGAAAGCTGAGGGAAGTGCAATGGAGCAGCAGTCTGCTGAGACTACTCCAGGCAAAACAGAGCAACCTACTAGCTCTGCAGAGAGTGCTCTCGATGAATCTACTGAGACTCCACCAGATTGAGTCTATGTTCCTAAGGTTCCCTACCCAATCCCACCCAAACATCTGATGGATCCCATTAGTGAAGAGCAGCTGGCATATTTTAACAAGATTGTGAGAAGGCTTCTTAAAGAACTTGCATTTGAAGATGCTCTGCAGATTCGCCCATTGCTCAAGTTCTTTAAAAATTGTACAGAGACTCAAGAGGAGATCAAAGCCCTCTATACCAAAGCACTGTCTACACCAGCACTGAAGGTATTGTCTAAGGTTGATGATCCTGGAAAGTTTGTTTTCCCATGTTCCATCGCAGGAACAACCTTCAAGGACGCTCTTTGTGACTCTGGTTCTTGTGTGAATCTCGTCTCAAAGTTTATTGTAGACGATTTGGGTATTGCTGGTGTTGAGCGTTTCAGCTGACCCTGACCTTTGCAAACTCTTCCAGAGCAATTCTATATGGAACCATCCACTGCCTTCATGTCCAAGTAGGGGAATGCGTTGTTCCTTCAGAGTTTCAAGTTGTTGAGATGAATAAGGATCATGAGATGCCTTTTGTATTTGGAAGGACATTCATGGCTACCGTTGGAGCAACCATCGATATGCCCAACAAGAAAGTCTGCTTCTCCAACATCAACAAGAAAGTTTTCTACAAGGCTGTACCCACCAGATCTTCCTCATCATACGCCTCTTGCATCTCAGTGTTTGATGTAGAAAAGCTGAAGGTTCTTCCTGAGAAAGAGGATGGTGACAAGGGTGAGATCAGACTGTTCTCTGATGAAAATCCTAGCACTGATCCTACTAAATTCAGAGGGAATTCAAGGGTGAAACAAAAAGTCCAGAAGAAAAGGGTCAAGAGAGATCGTACAATGACTTTGATACCTCTCAAGTGTGATGAGAACTCCATTGAGTATGAGGTAAAGTGCAAGGCGACCTCCAAACCGTTCTCTAAAGTTAGAGCCATTCTCACAAATGAGATGAAGGAGAAAGGGGAAGCTGCTGTGAAAGGGTTGTTGAGCAAGGTTTTGAAGCTGAACATGTCTGATTGTAGAGCTTGTTTTGTAACAGGCCCTCCCGCTCAACCAGACTGATCCCCATCACCAAGTCAAGCTAGTGACTTAAACCAAGCGTTTGGTGGGAGGCAACCCACTGGTGAGTGTCATTAACATTATGATTCTCTTTTTACTTATTTTTGGTTTTAGGTTCTTGAGTCTCAGGTCATAAATCAAACAAATCTGAGATCCTTGATGGGAGCAAGCAGGTGGCTGCTCTCATTTCGGAGCATCCTTTATTGGAGCAACCATGTCTTGCTCTGTCAGGCTGCTCCACGCAAGGTAAGTTTCTCGAAAAAAAAATTTGTATTTCTGTTTAAACCTTCTCTCTGATTTATTTTCACACCGAGACGTTGTGAAGTAAGTCTGGGGGAGGGGTCTTTGTCGTTTACTAACGTGTTTATTTCTTTAGGCTTTTATGTTCGAGTCAGTTTTGAGTCAGGTTGAGTCTTTTTATTGAGTCAAAAGTTGTGGGGATTAAGACCTTATTTTGATAATCACTAACCACCTCATGCTTTAAGTATCTTATTCAGTGACCTTAGCAGTGATGAAAGACGTTCACTTGGACCTGGAACACCCTCAGACTTTACCTCACCTTGCTCTCCAGAAGATTTCTGCTTGTAGAGGTTATTCTGGAAAGACTTAAACTCCATCTAACTTGAACCTAATATTGACTTAATTCTTCTTGTTATAGGCGTTAGATTAGGAAAACGAGATTACACTCAGGACATCTTAATTCTTTCTATCCATCTTGTTGATCCTGAGTGGCTAGCTCATCTTTAGCTAGTTCCCACCTTGAACCTTAAAACCTTTGTTTCACCTCATGCATTCTGTTCTTAAGTTTCATATCTGCAGATATGTGCAAAAGGGCTGGAGAGGAAAGGATGAACACTGCTCTCACTCGTTTTTCTCACAGATTACGCTTCAGATCAAAGACGTACATGATCCGATAAGAAGAGAGCAGTCAGTAGAGTGATACGAGCAGGAAAGACCAAATGGTGAAAGAAGTGCTAAAATCAGAACCAGCAGAGGCACACTATGTGTAATTACCTCCTTCTCGTCATCATCATCATCATATGAACTCATTATTTCATCAGTAAAAGAAAAAAAAAAGAAAAAAAAATCAGTATTATTTATGTCACAAGAGTTCTGAAAAATGATGAGAAGGAGAAGAACCAAAACAGTGCCCATGGTCGATCAAAGAAGAAAACAGCTGAAGTGGAAATGAAACAGTGTGAACAAGGGTGATCTGAAAGAAGTAGAGCGGCCTGTCAAAAAAAAGAGGAACGATGAGTAATTGCTCTGAGAGAAAACGAGTGGGGTTTGTGGAGATCAATGGATCCATCATCTCTTTCAATTTTATGCAATATCCTGCATCCTCTACAGAGAAATGGTAACCCTTAAACACTTGTTAGCTCCACTTAAACACTTAAAAAGCCTATCTCACAACTAGACTGTCAAACCTGAATAATGCCTATGACAAGAAGCTCACACTGCTCTTAATTGAATGTAAGGAGTTTTTGTCTGGAAAGTGTGACTTTTGCAGGTTTGAGATATAGAGTATGGAGCCGATTTGAACAACCGTCAATGGTAAGGGTGTGTCGTCCTAGTATGTATGCTTGTATGATTCAGAGATTCGTGGTTAAAGTATGGTTGCTGAACCATGAAAGAGTTCCCACACTTTCCAACCTTTCTCCATGTTCTTGATACTTGACATTGTTTGAGGACAAACAAGGATCTAAGTCTGGGAGAATTGATATATGGTGTTTTTGACATCTTTTATATATGTTTTCTTAATTGTTTTCAAGTCTTTATCGAGTCTTTCTAGTTCTTTTTGAGTCATTACAGGACTGAAGTAGGTAAGGAGACCTTTGGAGAGACACATGAAGAAAAGAAGGAATATTGGAAGTTTCTGTCGCAGAGCACCCAAACGGAGCAACCCCCTGCCTGCTCCTTCTGTGTGAGAGCACTCTAACGGAGCAACCCTGCTTGCTCCTGAAAAATTATGTAAACTTCTAATTAATTTTGGTATTTTCCCTAATCTATCTAATTTCTTCTCTCAGCCGCCTGTGGCCTTGAGAGATATTCATTTCTATTTTTCCTAGACAGACTACGCTTATTTTGAGAGAGAAGAAACTTTAGAAACTTTTGGATATTGTGATTTTAATACTTGTAAAGGGAGAAGATCATCTCTCTCGATTTAGAGAAAAATCCTCTTGACCCTATTTATATTTTCTCTGCAATAATATTCATGTCTTCTTCATCTCTTGACTCTGTGTTCTCTGTTGTTATAACTGAGTAGTCGATCTTGTTAGCCTAGGGTTCTAGGGTGTTGATTCATGAACTGAACATAGATAAACTTCATCTCTTTGTCTTCGTTTATAGCTGCTCTTAATGATAATACTAATCTAATCACTTAGTGTTTGAATCTAGGTNTTATAACTGAGTAGTCGATCTTGTTAGCCTAGGGTTCTAGGGTGTTGATTCATGAACTGAACATAGATAAACTTCATCTCTTTGTCTTCGTTTATAGCTGCTCTTAATGATAATACTAATCTAATCACTTAGTGTTTGAATCTAGGTTTAACCTTTTACCATTAACCATGAATTAGGTTGCTAGATCTGTTATAAACGTCCATCATATCCTTGATCAGCTAGAGTAGATATCAGGGTGTGATGTGAGCATATAAGGTCTGTGCTTAATGTTTGCTGTCGAGCGTTGATCCACGCGAGAGCGTAGGTATCACTGCGCCCCCGCGAAAGGAGCATACCTGCGAGAGCAGGGTGTTCTAGTTAAGAAATCTGAGTTCTAGACTGTTCTTAATTGAGCTTAAATAAATGTTTGGTTCATCATTTTATCACCCAATGAAGCACCCTAGGCTAGCATTCTTCATCATCTGAAAACCCCAATCAAGTATCAAATCTGTTACTTGCTTGTTTATTTTCTTACTGTATAAACCAGTCATTGTCTTAGCTTAATATTGATCCCATAGAAATAAAGTGTAAGATTTGGTCTCTGTGGATTCGATCCTAAAGTGCTACATCGACATACCATTCGATTGTGGTAGTGTGCACATTAGGTTAATTGGTGTGCGTATACACGTAATATCACTTGTGGGGGCACATACTGTACAGTAGGACGGCTCTCAGAAACAGTATTGTCTTGGCCGGATGATGTGTCGGCTGAGGTAGAATCTGATTGGTTCGAAGACTGACTGAGAAATGTACTCCCGCAAGAGTTTCCAGATGCATTAAGGTTCCGAAGTCTCTTTCTACCGCTAGCCATAGCAATATAGTCAATCTGAAAATTTGTAAACAATATAGATCGTTATAAGCAATTCAAATTTATTATATAAAAATATATATGTAGTCTAAACATATTCCAATTCCATCATTATCTAATTCCATCCTAATCTATTTCAATCCTAAACTAATTCCAAATATAATCTAATCGCCTTACTAACCACCTAAAACTAAAACTTAAAAAAAAATTAGCTGGAGAGAGAAGTGGATGCGTTGTTAAAGAGAAGGAAATGAGCAACTGAAGTGCTTCGATGAGGTCAGCGTATATATAGAGTTTTGGGCTTAGTCGTAAACAGGTCGTAATATTACGACCAATGAGCGTCCAATAAACGTAAAATAGTCGTAACATTACGACTAATGTGGGACCAAAAGGGCTTACGACCAATTAGGGACTACACTTTACGACTAGGTTACAACTAATTTGTGGCCAAATTATTTTATGACCAATTAGAGACGAACCATTACGACTAGTTTACAACCCTGTTGTCGTAATGTGGTTGTAATATTACGACTTCATAGCTTCCAATTTTCTGTTAAACGTAAATGAGTCGTAGAAACCTAATACCGAAACCCCAATACCGAAACCCAAAACCTAAACCCAAAACCGAAACCCCAAAACCCCAAACTACAAAATAATTTCATAGTTTTGCAAACATAATTAACGATAAATTATATATTAATGATAAGTTAACAACATATAATAAAACACAAACGCCTACATAATCAAACTCGATTAATCGTCATCTTCAGAAACATCATCCACATCATCATTTTCTTCAAATTCATCTTCGTTGGCTTCGTCCATAAGTGCATAGTCTGGAAGTTCTTCATATCTCGGATTATACGGATCAACAAGTAAGATATCATCAATAGCTTGCTCAGGCACTTCTACTTCACGTACGTCATCTTCTTGTAAAGGCGGTTGTTCATCAGTCAATACTCGGCCCCAAGGTGTAACTTTTATAGCGGCTAACTAAGAATTTTCAGATTGTCTGATCCTTAGGTAAGGAATAAAACAAACTTGGTCTGCTTGAGAAGCCAATATGTAGGGTTCAAATTTGGTGTACCTCCGTGTAGCATTTACATCAACAACACCAAACTTGCTATACCTGACACCTCTATTGACGGTGGGGTCAAACCAGTCACATTTGAAGAGAACGCATTTCAGCTTCATGTCGGGAAACTCCACCTCGATGATCTCTTGTAAGATTCCATAGAAATCTGTTTCACCTTTCACACATACTCCATAGTTCATTGTTGCTCGTCGGCTTCCATATTCGTAAGTGTGAAAAGTGTAACCATGTGTGAAATACATAGATGTTGTGGTGACCTTAGCGACCAGACTTGTATCAATTCGTGTAACCACGGAGGATAAAATGGGTCATCATAATCAACCTCGATCATCAACATATATAGATAAATATATAACTTCATTAAATATACGGAAGGTGGATAACAAGATGCTCCATGACGTCAAAAAAAGTCGGAGGAACATTTTTTTCAAAATTACACATCAAGATCTGTATATTCTCATCAAGTTGTCTGATTACATATACATTTAAGGTGTGTGCGTTAATATCTCTGAAAAAATCTCAAATACCTACAAATAATGTATAAGCTAACAAAAGAAACTTTTCCAACAAAAAGTAATAATAAGTTTGATTAATTATTTATTTATTACCTGCAAGTGCTTTGTGAACATTTTTTGGAAGAAATTCCGCAAATGCAAAAGGTAGAAGTCATTTCATAAACACATGACAGTCATGACTCTTCATCCCTGAAAACTTTTGTGCATGCTGATCAAACACATTTTGATAGATTTGAAACATATCCATCTGAAAACTTCATATCTGATGCCACCCACTTGAACAACGCCGCTTTTGCTGTTGCTGACAATCTGAAAATGGAATCGGAATTTTCCCATTGTTTTTAATATGCAGCTCAACCCTAGAACATAATGTAGGCAAATCCAACCTTGAGTTATTGTTATCTTTTGTCTTCCCATGGACGTTCAACAAAGTATTGATGATGTTGTCAAAGAAATTCTTCTCTATATGCATCACATCAAGATTGTGGCGCAGAAGTAGATCTTTACAATATGGAAGTTCCAAAAATATACTCTTTTTGTGCCAAATATGTTGTGTCCCGTAACCATCATGCATATTTGCAAGAGTATGCCAATTGCCCCCTCTAGTGACTATGTCTAGTCCTCCATAATAATCAATATCTTTTTCAATTTCTTCTCCAAATAAATATGGTGGAGCGGTGTCCCGTACAACCCTTTTTGACCGGAACAATTTCTTATTCATTCGGTACGGATGGTTAATGGGAAGAAATCTTCGATGACAATCAAACCAGGACGTCTTCCTACCATGCTTCAGCTGAAATGCGTCTGTTCTTTCCATACAATAAGGACAAGATAGCCTCCCATGCGTCGTCCAACCTGACAACATCCCGTATGCATGAAAGTCACTAATGGTCCACAAAAGAACTGCTCGCATTATAAAGTTTGTTTTTGTTGAACAATCATATGTATGCATGCCTGTTGACCATAATTTCTTCGATTCTTTTAACAAAGGCTGTAGAAAAACATCCAGTGACCTCTTCGGATGCTTTGGTCCAGGTATCAATATACTCATGAAAAGCAATTCTTTTTCATACACATCTCTGGTGGAAGGTTGTAAGGTGTCAAGAAGACTGGTCAAAGCGAGTATTGTCTTCCAGACATTCCAAATGGACTAAATCCATCTATGCAGAGCCCAAGATAAACGTTCTGAGGGTTACTTGCAAAATCAGGGTACACCGAATTCAAGTGTTTCCACCCTTTTGCATCAGAGGTATGATTGATCTCGCCTTCCTTCTGAGTATGTTCCGCATGCCATCTCACTGATGCTTCCATATTCTCAGATTGATATAATATCTTCAGTATATCCTTAATAGGTAAGTACCACATCCGCTGGTACGGGTCCCTATTCCGTCCACGTCCTTGCGGTTTATATCGTGGCTTCTTGCAAAATTTACACTCTAACAATTCTGCATTGTCTCTCCAATATATCATACAATTGTCTATACACACATCAATCATCTCTGAAGGTAAGCCAAGACTATGAACAAGTTTCTGAATCTCATAATAAGATTCAATACACAAATTATCTTCAGGCAAATACTCTTTAAACAACTCAGCCCATGCATCCATACAAACTTCAGGTAAGTTATGTTCAGTTTTGATATTCATCATTCTAGCTGCCAATGATAATTTAGAAAGACCTTCTCTACAACATTCATAATTGGCTCATTAGCTGCTGCTAACATTTCATAAAATCTTTTTGCATCCAAGTTAGGCCCCTCTACATTTTCTACCTCTTATATTATTGATGTTTCACGAAATGCATCTGTAATCATATCATGCATCCTATCATGATCTACCATATGATCCTCTTGAATGTGGTTCTTCTTTGTTATGAACATTTCAACCTGATTACTACTACTAGCTTCATTCATATTATCAGCTTCTCCGTGATTAAACTAGATATAGTAATGTGGAGTAAATCCTCTATTTACTATATGTTTCCAAACCGTTTCAATAGCAGCAAACTTCGTATTGTTGCATTTACGACAGGAACATAACATTTTACCCGTTTCTTGTGTGAGAGATGTCTGTCCGGCCTGGTACATGAATATCTCTGCTCCATTGAGAAATTCGTTTGTTACTCTTCCCCTTGAATCTTTATGTGCATACATCCAACTCCGAATCTCATAAAAATTTCTAGACATTTTTTTTTCGTTTTTTCGTTTCTGAATATTAAGAATGAGGGAGAAAATCATATTTATAGGAACATTTCGATTTTGGTAGGTAACAATGTTACAACGAAGTTACCTTTTCAACTACCAATGTACAACTACTTTCTTCGTAACTTAGTAGGTACACAGATGCAAAACAATTAGATGTACAATAGTCATAAGATTACAACTACTAGTTGTAACGTAGTTGTACTATTACGACCAATTTACAACCAGATGCTAAACATTAGTTGTAACGTAGTCGTACTATTACGACCAATTTACAACTCTGATCCTCGTAATATACAAAAATTGTCGTAATAGCGAATTAATATTATGACCAATGGGTGACTAAACCCAATTACGACCAATTTGGGACAGCCGTTCTAATATTTCAAAAATTGAGAAGAAAGATACTGGATTCACAAGCCGGTATATTCTTAGCGAGACCTACGTTTATACGTAAGTCTCACATTGGTATCCTCCTACTTGTGATCCCATATCTTTTTTCTCTATTTTTCAAAGGTTTTTATATTTTTTCGGATTTGAGAAAAAAATTGGTCTATATTTATAAACGTTACGACAAATTAGCTTCGAACATTTACGACCAATTTGCTTCGACAACTATTCATTTGTCGTAACCTAGTCGTCTTTTACGACCAATTAGCTTTGATTTTTGAAGTGGCATATCGATGTAAATTGGTCGTAATATAATGACCAAATTACATCAACGTGGTTTTGATGTCGTAAATTGGTCATTATCTTACTACTAATGCACGACTACAATCATTGGTAGCAATTTTACGTCGAAATTACGATGAAATGCTTTGTAGTCGTATGGTAGACGTAAAGTAGATGTTAATTTACGACTACACATATGTGGTCGTAAATTCTAGTTGTTACTCCCACGTTTTCTTGTAATGTGAGTCATGCATGTACCTGAAGCGAGGTTAGTAGCTTGGTTGCATTGTTTTTGCGTCGTACTCCATTCTCTGGCTAATCGTATAGCATTTGTTGCTACCTCTGCAGAACTAAGCTTTCGATTCTCGAAAATTCTCAAATTGTGAGCTTTCCACAGAGCCCAGCAAACCCATGGGAGGATAGCTACTATGATTCCTGATGGTGGGAGACAGACACTTCTTTTAAAAGTCATCACTGCTGCTTTGAAGTCAGCCTCCGTAGCTAAGCGAACTACATGATGTAGAGGTATTCGATTCCACACGTCTCTAACAAAAGAACAGTTACAGAACATATGTGTATCTGTTTCAAGTTCAGAGCACCTTATACACCGTGCTTCTGCTTGAATGCCTCTTCTTTAGAGTGTTGCTCCTAAAGGCAAGGCCTCTCTCACGATGGACCACATGAAGAGTTTCATCTTCGGGGATAATTTCTCATTCCAAATATCCCTTCTTTTAAAAGTCATCACTGCTGCTTTGAAGTCAGCCTCCGTAGCTAAGTGAACTACATGATGTAGAGGTATTCGATTCCACACGTCTCTAACAAAAGAACAGTTACAGAATATATGTGTATCTGTTTCAAGTTCAGAGCACCTTATACACCGTGCTTCTGCTTGAATGCCTCTTCTTTAGAGTGTTGCTCCTAAAGGCAAGGCCTCTCTCACGATGGACCACATGAAGAGTTTCATCTTCAGGGAAAATTTCTCATTCCAGATATCCCTGACCCAGTCAAATGTAGCAGGGTTAGTCACTCTTACAACTTGCTCTCTCATTGATGCAGTATAATAATCCGATTTTGTTGTGTACTGTCCAGATTTTAGTGGTTACCACACGTAGATATCATAAGTTTCTTGTCAGCCTGGATGTAATAGTTGTATCTCTGCAACTTTGAGATCTAGTGCTTCTTCTGTAATTGGTCTCATAGGTCTTAGATCTTTATTCAGTGAGATCCACGAGTCCTGCCACACTCTAGTTGCCAGTCCGTTTCCAAAAGCTTTGCCTACTCCTCCTCTTAGTAGGTTCCATCAGTATTCATGTTCATCTCCTGAAAAAACAAGGGGTAGAAAGTACAATGGTACCTATGGCTTGAGTGTGCGAGGGAGCTTTAAATAGTTTCATCAAATTGTCGATTATGTCAAAATCTCCAAGTATATAATAACATGTTTCATCAAATTGTCGATTATGTCAAAATCTCCAAATATATAATAACATGTTTTGGCCATAATTGTTTGAGAGTATTGACATAAAGATAGAGAAAGCATAACAAAGAACACTTACTTTAGTGAATAGAAACGACAAAAAGAAATGTTTACTCCACAGAAAAAGAAGAAGAGCTAAGCTCTGTGACGTTCTGACTATTGTGGTTAAAGATAAGCCTCGTGTTCTTTCCATGACAAAAGTATATTTGGCCCATTTTACATACTTCAATTTTCCTTTTGTCTCTACTTTGAAAGAATAAGTAGTGTATTGTGTAGGTGTTCGTATTATGTATACACCAAAGGTTTTAACGTCAAAAGCTTTGACTTGAAAGCTGTTTCTTTCGTGAATTTCAAAAATTTCGACCTTTCGCTTTAAAGTTTAAAGAACAGCTTGCTTTGTAACTTTTTTTTTGTTAACACTTTGTTTGCTAACTTTAATACAGGTGAGATTGAAAACATTGGCTTTTAATAAGTCTTTATTGGCTTTTAGTAAGTTATTGGTTAGGCTAACTATGTTTTATACTTTAGCTTTTGTCCCCAGCTTTGTTTGTTTCAATGCATCAAACATATGAGCTATAAAACCATAAAAATGGAAATGCCGTCCGTTCCATTAGATTTGCTTCTGTTACTAAAATTAAACACATTTCTTTTAGATTTTTTTTCGTAGAATTTGTATATAATTGTTGGTGACAAAGAAAAATAGTGATTATAAAGATAGCATTGAGATGTACCGACAAAAGTGCTTATACCTAATAATGACATAAAATAACAAAAGGATATGCTTATACGTGAATAACTAATAGTATTGTCATGGAATGTAAGTGTATGCATCATCACATCTAGTAGTATTATTTATTACGTGTTGAACGACTTGTGTCATAAGAAGATAATAGATAAATAAGTTAAGAACATAAAGAAAACAAGATATAATCGAATGTTAGCTTTTAGCTTACAAAAAAACTGTGCTTCATCAAATATGAAAACGCAATGTTAATGGTTTCCACGACTAGTTATCACTAGTTTATTTATGCATAATGTACATAATGAACTTTGCGTAGACTTCCAATTATTTTACACATTAGCTTACTCGATTTCTACATGTATTCTATTAAAAAAGTACAAATATGGATTAACCTTTAAAATAATATTTTAATTACGTCTAATGACATTGAAAATTATTTTATCCTATGTTTTTTCGTTTATTGTCTTTATGTCAATTAAAACAACTATAAACACACCTAAGTTAATTTTCAAATTAATTCATGTTAATCCACACCCCTAACAAAAATTTATAAACTACCTAAATTGATTAAAGAAATACCTACATAGATTTTCAAAATACAAGAATTTTCCATATTTATATAACTTTTCATTTTGTAGTCATTCATATAATATATAAATAAAATATAAATTCATATGTAGATATATTATTTTAAATATATTTTCATATATGTAATAATCAAATGCGGATCTAACATATTAAATATTGAAGAGTATAAAATATATAACACTAAAATTTAAATAATATGTATAACAATTTTATCATGCATTAAAATTTATTCCATGAAAATGTAAAATAGATTCACGAGTCGTATAACAAAAAAAAATGTGGGTGAAAAGTCAAACTATATAATATTCAAATATAATTATTCATACTGTAGAAATAAAAAAATTAACATAAAATAACAACTATATTTCTGTTTAAAATATTAATTTGTAATTTAACTACGACTGATAATTTTTTTTTTTTGCCAAGATAATTTATTTATTAAAATAAAAGTACTTTTTAGAATAAAATAAGTTAATTTACCAATATAATACTCCCTCCGTTTCATATTAAGTGTCGTTGTAGAGATTTTTTTGCATTACAAAATAAGTGTCGTTTTCGGTTTTCAATGAAAAATTTATTAATTTATTATGTAATTTGTTTTTCTATTGGTTAAAATATGGTTAGGTGTACGGGTAACTGTGTTTTATATAGGAAATATGTAAAATTAATTGTTTCCTTAATCCGTGTGCACAGCTGTAGAGTGACACTTATAATAAAACAAGTATAATTCTGTAATATTTAACTCATATGAGAAAATACAAAAGAAAATTTAAGACTAAAAAGCTTATTAATTCATGGACTTTTTTCCTGGGTCAAATAATTCATGGAGTTTTTATCTAATAGAATAATACTGTAGTTTACCCACAAAAACATTCATATTAACAGAAGGAAGGACCCACAAGTCAACAAGCCTTACCATGGCTTACAACTCAAGCAACAAATGTTTGCTGTTTTTCCTCTGAACTGGAATACCAACTCTGACTACGAATGTGGACTAGTATAAAGTTTACACACAGACGGGACACTTTTGTAAAGCTACAAAACTACTGAAGCGTAGGATAAGCCCATAGTCCACGAATGGCCTCATCGTCCGAATCACTTTCATCAGACGAACTTGTTGTCCCCATTAAATAGTTAACAACCTGTTAAGAAACAAAACCACCAAAAAGCTGATAGATAACTTGCCCTACAAGAACCACGAGAAACATTTCTTGAAGGAGGAAAAGGCTTTACCTGGTAAGTTAACATGAGGTCGAGTGGCTTCTTGCCTGATTTCAATCGACATTGTTTGTTCGGGCATCTCAAGTTATCGTGCCAAACAATGGAGTCACAGTAACTGCAGTATCCCCGACCAGATCTTAACATCTTTGATGAATTATACACTGCAAGGTTACGCAGAGCACATGCACACTTTACAAATGAAAGCGGTTCCTAGAAAGAGAGAAGATAAAAACCTTACAGATATATTCCTTCTTAAAGGCTTCTCTCCAGTCAATACTGGGATGAATATGAATCTCGACTTTGTGACTGAAGTGAAGATCAAATAGTGAACGCCACAGAGAGCCTTCAGACGTTGCTTGGTTCCATGAGCTACAAACATAACAGATAAGTAAAAAGAAGAGAAAAGAGCAAGCAAAAGACGAAGCATCAAGGACGAAGTGGTAGTACCGAGAGACTTGAGATGAGGAAAGTAAGGACGATAGATCAAGGAAACTGAAGATGTGGACAAGGATATCTTGTGGAAGTGAAGGTATATCTGAAAAAGAAGAAGAGGGGTTATCTCGGGGAGGAGATATCCAGAAAGATTAACTAGAAAACATACCTATGTTTACTTCATGGCTTTTACTGCGTCTCTTAACAGCTACTTTTGCCTGCTTAAACTCTACAATGGCTAAGTTCTTCTTCTGTTTTGGGAATGCTGATTCCACGCTCTTCACCAGAAGGTTCGCGGCTGAAACAGACGCTGATGTGCTCATGCTAAAATATATATGTAGAAACTGAAACTGTTAGATGTATCAGTCTTAATAGGCTTGAGGAGATGAAACACAGATTTCATGAAAACCGTGAGATAAATCAAAGATCAAATATATTTGTGCTAAAAGAATAAGGTGCTCCAGATAAGTAGCCTCATTGTCACATGCAAGTAATCTCTTTCACAAATCAGCAAAGTAAATGCGAAGGGCCCAACACAGATGCAAAGAAACAGGGAAGCCCGTAATCTATTGGTATTGAAATAAAGCCATTCGAAGAAGAACCAATCCAAACTAGGTTTAAATATCTGCTTAGCAAAGAAACTTCCCAACTTTGGTTTGGTTCCATAAGACTAAATCATCTGCTTATTTTTTTTTCAGGACAAAGAAAATGAAAGACACAACATTCAACCCTTTTCTAACAAAGCATGACTTTTTTTTGCAAATTGTATATGCAAAGGATACAAGCAAATCGACAAAAACGATCCTCTACTTCAAGATTGATTGGTTGTTTAATTAATCGATTAATGAAAGAAATTCCAAAAACAGATGCAGAAGCTATTAGATTTGACCAAACCTAGAAGCTATAGATTAGAGAATCGTAGAACCCTAAATACCCCCAAACAATTGAGATGAATTTCATACATCCAAATCATTAAGGAGTTCAAATTTGGAGATGTGGAAGAAAAACTTACAGGGGAAGAAGACGAAAAGCGGAGAGACAATCTCGGAAGATGAAGGATTTGAGATCTTTGGGTAATTGAGAGTAACCCAGATGAATAATGGAGCTCAGTTCATTGCAAGCAAAAGGGTAGAGATGATTATTAGAGAGAGCTTCTCCTACCTTAAGATTTTGGTATCTCCTCTCATATCCCAGTTTCATGATCTCTTTCCCAGTTTCTGTTTGCTCAATCAGTTACGTTTTCTTTCCCTCTTTTCTGCAAAATTGGAACCGGTTTAGTTGTGGTTCATTTACCCTTTCCTACAACAAACAAAAACAAACCAAAAATAATGCGTATCTTATAGTGTGAGAATTTGCTGAATAACCATATTTGCTATCAAAATTAAATAAGTGGCATTGATTTTGGAGTTATTAACACTACAGGGCAGTTTTTATGTTTTTAATACACTATAGGACAGTTTACACTACCAAGGTACTTTTTCTTAACTAAAAAGAAATCAGAAGAACAAATGGAGTCCATCATTTTATATTTCCTTACAATTTCTTTTTCTTTTATCGTTGTTTATTTTCTCTCACTTATTGGAGAGATAATTTATGTTTATTCACCATACAATCAAGTTTTTTTTTCTTATTATTATCTAGATGAAAAACAAAAAAAAAAAAAATTGGAAAATTTTTAATTTTCAATCAAACAAGATTTTGGGTGATAGATGTAATGGAGAAGATGACGGATGTAAACGGTCGGAGAAAGAGATTGTCTGGAGTAAGTGTTTTTGATTCTTTTGTTTTATTTGTGTTTTTGTAGAGAAGAAAAAAAGTCAAATTTTTGTTTACTTGGGAATCTGACAAACAATTACCAGTGACATCATCTTCTTTGACGTGCTCCTTCTTCAAAGCCAGAAGTCAAGCATCAAACTTCACTAACGTTTATGTCATATTTGTCTCAAGTCTCATTTCATCTTCACTGGCTCATCTCTGATCAGCAGTCCATGGGCTCAAAATGAAACTTCAGCAAAAATGGTCAACTTTGACGTTTTTGCACATTTAGTCCTTAAGCTATCGTATAAATTTTTTTTTTGGCTCTAAACTTTTTTATTTGTAGAAACATCCTATTAAAACTCATTAAAATCATAACCTATCACTCAGCTTGTGTACCATGTACAAGTAAAATGGTGTGGATGCGGGATATTGAGTATTAGTATACATATTTGATTACATAGTGTACACATGTACACTTTGATGATAGTGTACACATGTACACTATGATA
>CAKOAT010365154.1:103981-149956 GCA_932364175.1 Eruca vesicaria subsp. sativa
ATGCACGGAGGCTTCATAATTGCATAAGAAGGAGACAAAAACGATTGCTCTTTTCCAATTTTAATTTTACAAATTTAATAGGGTGAAAATTTGTTACAAATGAAGAGCCATGTTTACCTATTCAATAAATAATATCTAATTTATATTTAATTTTGTTTTGTAGGTTACACCGGTTTTCTGAAAGGACAAAACTGCATTATCATATAGTGGTGTGAATTAGGTCAAGTAGCTAACGAGTAAATTATAATTTTTTTTTTACGCTACTGGATCAATTTCCCTATCTTATAAAAACTTACTTACGATTTTCTAAGAAAACAACTACCTTGTCCAAGAGACAATTAACCTCTCCTACAACGACTACTAAATCCGCCAAGGATAAGTAGTACATGAATATGAGAATATCTATATATCTATATATAGTTTTTTCTTTTCGACTATTAAAACGAATAAAAGAGATTTGAAAATCACTGAGGAAAATAGAAGGGAAGGGGTAGCTGATTAACCAACTGTAATACAAAAGGTACGATGATCCTCCTAGAGACTACTAAATCCGGTAATTTGTCGAAGACCGGTAAGTCAAAAGATGAAGAACGAAGAATGGACGATCCCAAATCATCGATGAAACTAAGCGAGAAACAATCGCCACGTATTCGAACGTCCTCATTTCTTAAAAGAAAGAAGGAGCTAGAGACGCTGACTTCGTCTTAAAACCGACTCGCTCCTAGAAATTTTCGTAAACCAGACATACTCCAAGTCATCGCCAATCTACCACAGTCTTTAACCAACCCGGATTATCGATCATCCGAATCCTTCAAAGGAAACTCATCTTTTTCTTTTCGTCAAATATTTTCCCTCGCATCGAGAAAACTCATTCTATAAAGCAAACTCTCGGACAATGCGACGCCTCGTCAAAATCATCCCAAAAAGCAAACGACAATCTAAGAACCGTCTAGGCACTAAAGACTGATCCAAACCGTCTGGGAAATAATCTCGAGGAATATACAGCATCTCTTGTCGCAATCATGCGGTTAGAAAATCTCTGCGAAACTTCAGAGCGAAACTCGATGATTTGCCGAAGTCATAAAGATCTTCTCGAACTTGATAAAACAAGTATAGGAATCGAAAAATTATATGAGAAATCTTTAGGCATCGAATCATTGATCTCATTTTCCGTCAAACCAAGTGAGTCACGGAATAATGTCAAGAAAATTTGCGGCGAAAGAAAAATCGAGAACACAAAGCAGCAATAGAGAACACATCCTCCCTTCTCGCCGACTGATCCTATTGCTGATCATGTGATTCATTCCGTCCGAGAAACCCGCTAAAACATTTTGCTACTAGATCTCGGTGAAATAACTTTTGGTAAAACTCCGCGAGTGACTCCAAAAAAACCATCACCGAAGAATCAAAAACTAAGCGGAAAGGTTTCTCGAAGAATCTGTGGAAACATTGTTAACCCAACGACTTTGGCTGTGCGGCTGAACACAACCTTCACGCCAAGCCAATACATTCATCGGATAATGCAAACTTGTCGAAAATCGGCTAAGTTCTGTATTCTCGCGATTCACTCTATTTCCGAAGCAAGTTGCCTACAAAATCCGACGTATAAGAAAACACTCATACCAGAGCTCCTAAAGCCGTACGAATCTCGGAAGGTCAACACTTCACAAAGCACCGTAACGAAAAAAGCTTCGTTTCGGGGAAACAACTTACGCGACCTCTCGGTCCTATATGCTCTAGCACAAATCATAAAACTACCTAACATCCAAACAGGAATGTAAGTTTTAATTGCGAATATCCACAAACGAACCAAAGTGTTCCTGCAAAGCAGGGTAAAGACAAAATCCTCGCAACACCGCGCAACATCTTCGAGCCCGCAAACGTTCCGAACACGAAACGCGGCATATAAAATAAAAACCAACTTTCGGCACTGCGAGACGTCGCAGACGCCCGGAGATTAGTTTTTCGACACAAATACCTTCCTCGATAAAGTCATTTTCTTGGAAGACCTAACAGTCCGTTCGCGACTATAAAATACGCAAAANCCTCGCAACACCGCGCAACATCTTCGAGCCCGCAAACGTTCCGAACACGAAACGCGGCATATAAAATAAAAACCAACTTTCGGCACTGCGAGACGTCGCAGACGCCCGGAGATTAGTTTTTCGACACAAATACCTTCCTCGATAAAGTCATTTTCTTGGAAGACCTAACAGTCCGTTCGCGACTATAAAATACGCAAAATTTCTTAACATACGTATCCTTCACGAAGGCCAAAACAACGTAAACATCTATCACCTAAAAAGTTTGTTGCTGATCACAACAAACTAGCAACAGTCCTAAACAAACTCAAGTTATCTCGCAGATATAGCTCTCGAACACCCGACACAAGGGTAATAGCGCTATAAAAGAAATCCAAACTTTTGGTCAGCACTTCCGGGCAACTTAGAAATTGTTCCCGGTGAGATGCTCGGTTCCAACCAGACAAATCATATAAGCCAAGAACCTATCGCGGATTCTAAATCGGTATGGAATCAGGTTAAAATCGCAACAGGCAAAACTAAAGCAGACTAGTCATCGCATAGCCTCAATCCGAAAGTAAACCTAGGTCTTGCCCTAAACCCAGCACACTGGTCTCTAACGTCTCAAGGCATGAATCGAGATCCTAAAGGCATGTCTCTTCGTCTATATCTAAACGCTCACTCGATTTACTAAACATCCTAAAACGAGCAAACGAACAAGGCAATCCACAAAGGAAAAGGAATGCGAGACGACAACTTGGGACCTCCCTCAATATCAACTCATATTCTTCTGCTACACTCATACGAATAAAAACACGCTCTTAAAAAAAAAAACGCAAACTGATGCATCGACATCAATATGCTCGACAATTTCCGCACGACACATAACTAGACTGTAAAGGTCTCACTGCGAAACAGGTCATACGAACCTTAACTCCAAAACGAACTACGAAAGGCTTGATCCCCTCAAAAGGGTACGTAGGCAGCCTTGACAAGGCGCAGCCCTAATCTTAAACGCTTTCCGCTTCCTGGACAGTGGAAAGATCACTTTCAACGGACCTTCCCAACCATTAATTCCGCCTAACTTAACTAAAACTGGCTAACCACTCGCAAGAACCTTATGCTAAAGGCTCAAGATTCTAGCGAGCTGGGGGGCTAACTGTTGGTGTCAAAATCGGTCACGACGGAATCAATGGCAAAAAGTCTCCGCAAAAATAATAATAAAAATACGTTTTATAAAACTCGAGAGATCGTTTTATAAAGCTCGAGAAATCGTTTTATAAAAGAATATTCCGTTTTATAAAACTCGAGATATCATTTTATAAAACTCGAGAAGTCGTTTTATAAGACTCGAGAAATCGTTCTATAAAACTCGAGAAGTGTTTTATAAAACTCGAGAAATCGTCTTATAAAATTCGAGAATCGTTTTATAAAATTCGAAGAATCGTTTTATAAAACTCGAGAAACCGTTTTATAAAAATCGAAGAATCGTTTTAAGAAACTCGAGAATCGTTTTATAAAACTCGAGAATCGTTTTATGAAACTTGAAGAATCGTTTTATAAAACTCGAGGATCGTTTTATAAAACTCGAAGAATCGTTTTATAAAACTTAAGAATCGTTTTATAAAACTCGAGAATCATTTTATAAAACTCTGAGAATCGTTTTATAAAAACTCGAAGAATGGTTTTATAAAACTCGAGAATCATTTTACAAAATTGCGAAAAACCGAAACCGCCGTAAAACGCGAACTAGTCACGACTAGTTCGCCAGTAGGCGAACTAGAAGCTTCCCGACTAGTTCGTCTGTTGGCAAACTAAGCCAAGCTGGCTTAGTTCGCCGGTAGGCGAATTAGGAGCTTCTCGGATAGTTCCGGATAGTTCGCCAACTGGCGAGCTGGACAGAACCGGCTCGGTTCGCCGTACGTCGAACCGACCATCCCGAGCCTCGATCTCCCGTATCCCCGATTCGAGACTTACGTCCTTCGACACGGTCGCGTTCTGAACCACGGTTGAAATGTCTCCCATTTCGTCTCGATCCGACCTATCGTTCGAGTTTTACGATAAAAACCGTAAAACTCCGTTTTCTCGAAAAGAACTCGAAGAAATCGTATAAAATGGCACCGGTTAAACAAGACACCGAACATCGCCTAAACTATACGATTTATTCGAGATTTTTTGTTAAAATCGTAAAAAACGCATTCTTAATAAAAACGTCGAGTAAATCGTAAAAACGCGTTTTTAATAAAAATGTCGAGTGAATCGTAAAAGATGGAAACGATTAACCAAGAATCGAATGTAGCTAAACTTTACGATTCACTCGAGGAATTTACTAAAAACGGCATCGAATCAGGAAACGATCCCGTGCAAGGTCAAAAAACGGATTTATCGCAAAACGGCCCAGAAGGTCCTAAAACGCGATAAAAGCCCATCTCGCGATCTCAACAGAATCTAACCCGAAGATACGATAACGTTTTGACGGTTTACTCGCAGAAGGAAAATAAATGTCAAACTTGAAGATAAAAAGCAAGTTTGAAGATAAATAGAAGATTTCCGCGGAAGAAAAGGAAGGATCGAGAAAAATGGAAGATTCCCGATACACTCAAATCCGGGTAAAATGGAAAGATCGAATCGCCAAGGTGACGAGTATATAAGCAAGAGGCATAGGGCAGAAGCAGGGACACAATTTTCAGAGCTCTCACCACCAAAATTAGCATTTAGGAATATTTCTGTTTTCTGTTAGCAAGCTGCGTCTCAACTAGGGTTTTTCGTTCTTAGACTTCTAGGGATTTCGCCGACGGCTCACGCAGCCAAGGCTACTCTCGTTGTAACAGTTCTTACGCAGATTCGGAATAAGAACCTCTTTGCTCTCAATTTTGTTTATCCTCTTTTAAATTCCATGTTCGTCGTTTTCTTAATCTTTGTTGTGCGTTTCTGCAGATAGCCGGTTCCTCTGGAAACTTAGGGTTTCCCGAAGTTTCCTTATTTACGATTTATTGACAGTAGGTGGATTTCGGTTCCCACAATGTCCAAACCCTTTACACTCATGACACTGCACATCAGATTTCTTGTTACTCTTTGACTCTGTCTCTGGTGCACGCTTGTCAGTGTCACTCGTACGTCGTTGAGTAGCACCCTTCTTCTGATGCGCTTCGACTCTCTCACTATCTTATCAAATCTTCTGACATGCAGACTTACTGAATCAGCTTCTTCATCATCTTCGTCAGTGAGTTCTTGAGACGCCAGAGCTATACCCTTCGCTTTCTTTCCCATATGAAGTTCCATCTCATGTGCTTTGAGCATTCCCACAACTTCATCAAACTCGATTTCATCAGTGTTTTTTGTATGCTGTGTACTTGGGATGAAAACATCTTAGAAATTTCTTCACCATTTTTTTTGTCTTTAAACTTCTTTCCTAGAGTCAAGGATTCTTGTGCAATTCCACTGAGCTGTGCGCTGAAATCTTCAATGGTTTCGTGTTCACCCATCTTTAGATTTTCAAACTTTGATGCCAGAAAATCTATCTGTGAGCTTTTCACCTTTGAGGTTCCTTTAGAATGAGTCTGTAGAATTTCCCAAGCTTCTTTTGCTGTTTCACATCCTTGAATCAGCTCAAAGTGTTTTCTGGTGGCACTCGCATGGATAGCAGATAATGCTCTCGAGTTGAACTTTTCTGACTTCAGTTTTGCTTCAGTCCAGTCTTCTTCGTGTTTGTTGGTTTCCACTCCATCCTCATCCTTGACCTTAGGTTCAACCCACCATGACGTGACTGACGTCCATGCTATAGCATCAACCCATGAATGATGGACCTCATTTTAGCCTTCCACAGCCCATAGTTGGATGCATCCAAGATCACTCTTGCGCTTGACACCAGTTCGTGATATTTCTCCATTTCTTCCGCAGGATATCACCTATTATATAGACGAGCAGGTGACTGCTCTGATACCAATTGTAAATGCAAGAACTATGGCACAAATGTAAAGCACACAGTACACCAGAGAATCTCTACAAAGATATGTGTATTTGCTAGTATTATTTTAAATCGAACTTACAAGTATCTCTTTAAACAGAATTCCAAGCCTCACACGTCCTAAGATCGAATACAAGATCTTAGAACCTCTCCTCTTAGTCCTTAGTGCTTTCAATCGCTTACAAGCTTATGAAATCCACTCTTATGATAAGAATACAACTCTAGTGACAACTCTAATACCTAGGTCGTCAGGACTATATATACATTATAGTCAAGTCGGCTACCCTAGCCTATCTATCCAATATTTGCTAAATAACCAAATATGGTAAGTTCCCAAAACTCATACTAAGTCTTTTGCAAACTTTCCATTTACGAGATCTTCTTTCTCCAAGATGAATCTCTTTGTGCTTGTTCTTCAAGTCTTCGTTTATGCTAACTCCAACTTGATCACCAAGCCATTCTTCAGGTCTTTCTCTTGTTCATCTGCATACACACACTCTGTCGTAGACTCTGTTCCATTCGTTGTTGCACTTACGTTTGTATCAGAATGTCCATTTGATCTTTGTATCTTCTCGTTTTTCTTTCATCTTATTTTGCTGTTTTGAGTCTTCTACTTCCTTGCAATATATACTTTCTTGGTTGTATGGCTTGTCCAAATTATATATGAATGAGTAATATTCAGCGTTGAAAAAAAAACTTTGCTTGCAAAACTTCTGACACATCTTATTTTGGTGCAAGTTATACGGAAGTGGCGACATTGGAAAATCAATCATTCAACTTCATTTATATATAGATTCAACCAAAAATATGCACATTAACAGATGGGTCCATGAGCCCAACAAGCTTAACTACGGAGCCAACAAGCCGAAGCAAGAGACGTTTGCTGTTTTTTTCATCTGTACTGAGATACCAACACTGAGTACGAATGTGGATACAAGTAAGAAAGTGAATCAAATGCTCATATAGACCAAATGGCCGACAAAAAATCTAAAATAGACCACTATCTATTTTAATTTTTTTTTGAATTAATTTTAAATAGAAAAATGCACTAAAAATCCTTAAAATCCAGCAAAATCTATTTATTTACCAATCCTACCACTTTTATCCAAACCCAATAACCCGACCCAACCATTCTAAATACCTAAATTCCCAAATCTCTTCTTCTTCTCCAACGTTATTTTGACGTTCTTCATCTCCATTTTTCATCATCACTTTTTAAAAATCAAAGTCAAACTAAAACTTAAGTATCATTCATTTAGTCTCCTCCATATTATTCAATTTTCATTTCTGATTCACAAACTTAAGAATTCAGATTTTAAATTCTCCATTTTAACAAATTTTTGGACCAAAATTTTCCATTCCATAATCAGAATTAAAATTTTAAAGAAAAATCTTCAAACTTAACGAATTTTCGTTCTTATCCCAAATCAACCAGTTCTTCATCATTCTCAATCTATTTTCTCTCATATTAAATCGAATCTCACTTTTAATATACAAAATTTTCGACAATGAAGAACACAAAGTATTACTGGTAAAAATAGTACAACTGAAATTAGTATAACTAGTACAACTACAACGAGTATAACTAGTACAATTAGAACAATTATAACTAGTACAACTTTATAATTAATATGGTTATATTAAGGTTTTTGTTTTTAGTGAATGATGTTATAGACGAGGAAAATGTAGAACTAATGAAAAGGATGGTCTAATCTTCCCATGCATGAATTTGTCAAAATATGTTAAAATATAAGCAAAAAGATGCCACAAAAACCATCAAGAGTTCAAAATGTTATATAAGCATGTTTGGTGTTTCGATTACGACAATAATAGTCTGACTAATACAACTAGTTTAACTGCAATAATAGTATTAGTACTAGTTTAATTGTACCAACCTTTGAAATATGTTGTTTTAACATTGGATGGTAGGCTTCTTTTCCCAAGATATATTTTCTTGATATAAACATGAAAACAAGATAAGAGATTGAGCAAAATATTGTATTGCAGGTGATGCACCAAATGATATATAATGTAAACAAGTAACGACAATAGCTTTCCTAAGAGGTCCTGTAAAATAGATTGAGTTAACATGTCTAACTACTACAATTAGAATGTGTATAACTAGTATAACTTTACAATTAATATGGTGAAATTTGATTTTTTTAGCATATAAATATTGCTAGAAAAGAAGATGATGTGAAACTAATGAGTATGATGGTTTAATCTTCCCGCATGGATTCGTAAAAAAATATTTAGTAGTTTATTTTTATAATGTTTCATTTAGATAATGATTTGTTTTACTTGTTGTACTAGTAGATATAGTTGTACTAGTAGTACTAGTTGTACTATTTTCCAAAAAAATCATTTTCATATTTTTTTGCTATTAAATCCGAAGAATGCAGTTGCGAAGCTCAAAAATACTCAAAGAGAAACGGATTTAGAAGAGTATACTACAAAAGATGATGCATAGGACATCACGAGTTTGGAAATGACCCATAATCATTCATGTTTGGTGATTATAAAATATTAAAATTTCAGAATCTACATAGTTTCACTAGTTGTACTAGTATGTTATTTCTGGTATTTATAACGTAGTTTGACTTGTTTTACTAGTATTACGATTCTTAGTTATACCAGTAGTACCAATATTACAACACAGAAACATGATTGTTATGTTATATAAAATTTTACGAGTTGTATCGCCTTATTTTGCAAGATTACTTACAGAGTTATAATGCGAGTCACAAAAAAAAATATTGCGTTGATGCAAATAATTTATATTTTACAACAATTATTAAATGAGTTAATGTAAATTGAGTATAACCAATATAACGGATACAAGTAAAACACAGATAACTAATACAACTTTTCAATTGATATGGTGATTTTTATTTTGTTTTCAACGTATGAAGATGGTATAGAAGAGTATGATGTAGAACCGATAGACATGTTGGTCTAATCTTCCTTCTCATGCATATGTCAAATACATGAATTCTATACTTTTAATAATATTTTATTTATATAATGGTTTATTTAAAAATTTTACTAGTTATAGTAGTTATACTATTTTCAGGAAAAAAAACCAGCTTCATCTTTTTGCTTTCAAGGCCGAAAAATTTGATGCGGAATCAGAAAATTCTTCTGAAGTGCGAGTCACCGGAAAGAAGAATGAGGAAGGAGCATCAGTGACAACTAAGGTCTCCTTTCGCTTCAAATATATAGCTTTTGGGGTTACTTTTGAAAACTTATGTTCTTTATATAATTTATTTTCCTTTTGGTATTAAAACTTATGTTTCTTGTGATGTTAAACTTGTTTTTATAACTTTTGAAACTATCAAAACTTATGTTCCTTTTGACACAACTAGTACAACTACTTGGCATTAGTGTTCAACCAAAATTGTTAAAACATGATACACATTTAAAACATGATCCACATTTAAAACAATATTAAATAAAATAACAAATAGTTGTATTAGTTTTTTAGTTGTACCTGACTATACAAAGTTGTACTAGTTTTTGAGCTGTACCAGTTTGTGCATAGTTGTACTTTGATAGTGAAATCAAAAATATTAGTTGTACCACATAATAAGTGCACTTATCTTAGTTGTACCACTTATTTATGTTTACATACCTTTGCCCAGTTACAATGAAATCATTAAATTTGTAAAAGTTCATTTCATGTATGTTTTCTAAAAATTATGTGGACAAACAATTTAACAAACCTTAAAATTATGAGGTAGATTATCTAAACTATGGAGTTTTGTAATAATTTATAAAAACAATTTATACAAAACTTCAAATTAGATTAAAGAAACTCTATGAACATAACAATTAGTATATTTGATTGTTTTCTCATATGGAATACCAAAATGATTTTGTCAAATTCTGAAATGTCAAAGTTATACAAGTAGTATCAGTAATACTCATCTAATATATTTTTAAAAATATATATATTGTTTATATGTCTAGTTTTTTTAGTTGTACTAATATTTTTACAACATGGTTTTTGTAAGAATATGTCTAATGTTTGTTTTCATAATAATACGGCTAATGTAGTTAATAAGCCTTAAGCATAAAGTATATAATGTAAACTAAGAATGTAATATAATAATTTAACAAAAAATTGAAAAACTTTAGATAAAATAGATGAAATGTTGTCATTATATAACAATTAGTATATTTACTTGTATATTTTATGCAATCAGTGTTATGAGGGACCATAGCTACCAATCTTATCTGGCGAATGGGGGTCCTAGCTCCATAACTTATTATGTTATAAGTCATTATAATTTTCTAGATATATTGTTATACTAGTTTTTGAGTTGTATCGGTTTGTACATAGTTGTACTAGTTTGTGAGTTGTACCCGTTTTAAAATAGTTGTACTAGTTTTTGAGTTGTACCGGTTTGTACATAGTTGTACTTTGGCAGTGAAATAAAAAAACTAGTTGTACCACATGACATTTAAACTTACCTCAGTTGTACCACATTTTTATGTGTATATATGCCTTCGCCCAATACAATGAAATCATCGATTTTTTAAAAATGCATTTCATATATGTTTTCCCAAAAATATGTGGACAAAAAAGTAAACAAACCTTAAAAGTATAAGGTATATCATATAAACTTATGGAGTTGTGTAATAACTTTCAATTTTTTTTTTCAAAACTTCAAATATATTAGGAGAAAAATTTATGACTACATACCACTTTGGATATTTGAATAGTGTTCTCATATGGAATACCAAATTGGTTTTGTCAATTTTTGAAATATCTAAATTGTACCAGTTGTACCAATAATACTCGTCTAATATATAATTAAAATTATAACAATTATATCAATTGTTTATATGTTTAATTTTAGAAGTACCAATATTTTCATAATAATAGAGCTAATTATTTAACAAACCTTAAATATAATATATATATATATATATATATATATATAATGTAAAATTAAGAGTATAATGTAATAATTTAATAAAAAGTTGAAAACTTCAAATAAAATAGATGAAATTTTGTCATCATATACCAATTAGGATATATGTTTGTTTATTTTATATGTAAAACATGATTATTAGTCGTTTCAATTATAGTAGTTGCATATTATACACGAATTATAACATTTATATAACAGTTATACTAGTTATATCATTTTTCAACATATTTAGTCATACGAGTTATACTAGTTGTACCCAGATTTCTCTTATCATCCGACGGCTCAGATTACATCTCGCATTATATGATCTAATGGTTCACATTGAACTCTCATTAATGGTAAAATGGTCATTTTACACTCTTTGGTCTATGATAGATTTTTTTGGTTGTTGTAGATTAGTTTTGGGTCATTTGTCCCATAATAGATTTTTGTCCTAAGAAAGTTTACACACAGAAACGATGATTGGGTTAGGCTAGGAAACTATAGAGTATGAAACCTTTCTGTGTGTTTCGTAGGACGAGCCCATAGTCCAGGAACGGACTCATCGTCCGTATCACTTTCGAACGAGTCACTTTCAACCGAACCACTTTCCTCTGAACCACTTTCCACCGAATCACTTTCATCAGACGAACTAGTTATCCCCAGTAAATAGTTAACAACCTGTTAAGAAACAAAACAACCATAAGCGTATAGATACTTTTGGCTTACAAGTAAGAAAAAACCGACAAAAAGAAATAACAAAGTCCACGAGAAACATTTCTTGAAGGAGGAATAAACTTATACCTGGTGAGTTAACATGGGGTCGAGTAGCTCCTTGCCTGATTCAAACTGACATTGTTTCTTCGGACATTTAAAGTTGTCATGCCAAACAACGGTGTCACAGTTACTGCAGTATCCCCGACCAGATCTTAACATCTTTGCTGAATTATACACTGCACGGTTACGCAAAGCAAATGCATACGTTACAAACTGTACACAGAGAAAGCAGTTTAGGAAAGAGAGATTATAAAACCATGCCCGTACCAATGCACTCGTTCTTAAAAGCTTCTCTCCAGTCAAAACCGGGATGAATATGAATCTCGATTTTGCAATTGAAGTGAAGGTCAAAAAGTGATCGCCACAGAGAGCCTTCATACGTTGCTAGGTTCCATGAGCTACAAACATAACAGAAAAGTATAAAACCAAGCAAAAGACTCTGCAATGTGCAAAAATATACATGACGAAGTAGTACCGAGAGACTTGAGATGAGGAAAGTAAGGATGATACATTAATGAGACTGAAGATCTGAACAAGGATATCTTGTGGAAGTGAAGGTGTATCTGAAAAAAAGAGAGAGATTATCTTGAGGTATTTTTTTTTTTTTTTAAATGACTAAGAGGTTCTAGATCTGAAGAACCGATCCCCTTACGGCAAAGATCCAGACCATGTTAAATTAACTCTCTTTAGTAGACAAACCCCTCTCAACGAGAATCAAACCTATGACCCTTTAGCCACTAAGCAAACTTTCTGTTGGTTATTTCGGGTTATTAAAGGGGAAATTCCAAGAAAGATAACTAGAAAAACATACCTATATGTTCCTCATGGCTCTTAGTGCGTCTCTTAAGTGCTACTTTTGCCTGCTTAAATTGTACAATGGCTAAGTTCTTTTTCTGTTTTGGGAATGCTGATTCCACGCTCTTCAGGAGAAGGTTAGCGGCTGAAATAGCAGCTGGTGTGTTCATGCTAAATGGAAAAAAAAATATACAGATGTATTAGTCTTGATAGGCTTGAAAAGATGAAAGATCATGAAACTGCGAGGTAAATTAAGAATCAAAGATATATCATATATGTGCTATATGAATAAGGTGCTCTTGATGAGTATCACTCACCGTAAAGGCTAAAAACTTGCCTTTACGTTTACATTAACAAACTCTAGTGTTTATATTCAAGAAAACAGAACACTTAGCATCTTTAACAAAAAATATTATTTCTCAAGAAAATGCAAAGAAATTATTTGTATTTCTATTCAAGAAAGACAAAACACCCAACCCCTATGAACAAAATATGTCTTTTATTTTGCAAATTGTTTATGCAAAGAACCAAAGAATCTAAGCTAATCTCAGCGATCCAATTACACCATTTGACTCAATCCTCTACTTAAGGGTTGGTTGTTTGAGAGTTCCTAACTTTAGTATTTACTTGCTCTATTATGAAACTTTGTTCATAAACATACCCAAATCATCAAACAAAACTTACTCGGGAAGAAGACGAAAAGCGGTGAGACAATCTCGGAAGATGAAGGCTTTGACATCTTTGGGTAAACGAGAGTAACCCAGATCTATAAAGGAGCTCAGTTCATTGCAAGCAAAAGGGTAGAGATGATGATCCGAGAGGCCATCTCCTACCATTAAATTTTGGTATCTCATCACATTCATATTATGTATGTTGTTGACTTGACTCGTCGTCTAGGTTTTGATATATCCGCGTTTCTGTTTGTGCGCTCTTACTTTTTCTGTTTTCATATCCTACCAACAACTTTAATGCTTTTAGCAAAAAAAAAAAAAAAAACTTTAATGTTGAAAAATGGACCCAATACTATAATTTTGAGAACTAATAAGCAACTAGGATAAGTTCTTGCGCATGGTGAATATATGTAATTAAAATATAAAATTTTAGTATTGAGAAATTTAAAATTTACATATGATTGTTTTTGTATGTATTTGAAATTTTATAATTTTGGAATTTTTATATAATTATCTATACGTATGATCACATACAATTTTAATTAGAAATGTAGATCAAATCTTAGAATTTAATGGATCTTATTTCATATATCTTTTCACTTTTCACTATTCAAGTGATGGAAAATAAATGGAGTGTTACTGGACTTGATTGGTAGGGTATTAGCAAGTTTCCGAATGTTTTTTAAGAAGCAATTGGTAAAATATTTACATTTAAAATATATAAAGTTTCAAAACTAATTTAATATAATTTATTTATTTGTCTAATAATATTAGAAAATTCTATTTTTAAAAAAATATTATTTTTAAAAATAATTTTCTAAAAAAATTATGTTAAATTTTAAATTATTTTTAAAAACAATATTTTAAGTTTTTCAAATACAAATAAACAATTTAAAATTAATTATGGTCATGATTTAACATAACCATAATGATTTAAAAAATTAAAAAATGAAAAATTAACAAATTAAAAATTAACTCAGTTTTATATCATGATTTAACAATTTAAAAATTAATTATGGTTATGAGAAGTTTACGTTCACGTGTCAATCCTATTTATCTTCCATTTTTCTCTTGCTATGTTTTTTTTATATTTTGGTTATTACTCGATATAAATATTCATTTTGAATTTTATTCTCATTTCGTTTGTTTGTTTTGACATGAAATTTAGAAAATACTTAAGATTTAAAATAATTAAAGAGATACATATTTAGGTTAAGATCTGCACTTTATGCACAATAAGTATTTTATATTTATTGTTTATTTTATATTTTTCTGCATATTATAAATAATAAAATAATAAATATATATTAAAGAACTAAGAAATCAATTACTATTATGTAATAAATTGGCGTATGCATATAAATTTAACTATTACTCTTGTTTATCAAAATTAGGGTAAATAAATCAAAATAATAAATCTTATATATTGTATATGATATATAATTCAATTTAAATGATATAAACATAGTAATATAGCACACTTTTAATATAGATATTTATTAAATGAGGTTTCTACTCATATGATTTTATGATTATTTGCTTGTGTAACAAAACTTTACACCAATGAATTTTTTTTAATGTGAGATGTTTAGTAGTTTCAATAATTTATAATCATTTAAAAAAAAACAAATGACATATTCCAAAATTAAAATATTAGCTTTTCAATATATATTCAAGGAAAATATCAAAATGTAAGTATGTATTTTCATACGATGTATAGTTTAATTAAAATGATAGGAAAATATATAAACTAAAATTATTTCTTCATATGGTCTTATATTCATTATATTTTAGTATACAAAAAAATTAAAACCTTAATCTTAAAAGTTTATGTGAGACTTTTAACAGTTTTAGTAATTTATATTCATTTTGAAAAATTCGAAATACAACATACACAAAAAAAAATATAGATTTTTATTATATAATTAATTTAATTGTGTAATTTATTTTAATAATAAAGAAATAAACAAAATGAAAAAAAAGTATACATATTGTTATCAAATCTTTATTGTTTAAAATCATTAATTGTCATATATATATTTTAATCACATTAGGTAATTCTGTAGGTTTTATTTAAGGAAAGTATGCGAAACAATAAATATTTGATATATGCGACCAACTATAGCCTACGGAATATTATATTGCTAGAGAATATAATTTTTAAACTATACATTATATCACATGCTCTAGAATCCTTGAGATTTGAAATAGAAACCAAAGAGTTATGCCATGTAGGATTAGAGTTATTTTTAATTCTTACAAACTTAAGGTTGCAACTTTTTAAATGATTCTCAAATAATATATAGGGGATTTTACAAAGAAAGGTATTATTTTGTAACAAAACATAATCTTAGAAGAAACCTTTTCTTCTGACAACAACTTGCGGCTAGAGAAATAAAAAACTACTATAACTTTTGATATACGCAAAATCTTAAATCAATTTCTACCTAACATTTCCGAATTAAAAAAAGCTTAGCTTTCTGAAAGATCAATAACTTAAAGACTAAGAAGCCAATGAAAGTTGACTAAATAAATTAACACAAACAAAGACCAAGCAGGCATTCTCTGAAGTTGTGAAACATGTCATTCCAAAAGTACTAGATTATAGATCTGATGACAAATAAAAGTGTTATGTTGATATAAAGACATATTTTTTTGATATAATAATGGTTTTCCAGCAAGAAAGAGGGTAAATTGGAAAAATGGACGCTTTGAACTTTTATTTCTTCAATTAGAACTTATGATCCTTTTGGTTATTTCAGATATACTTTATCTTTTTCTAATAAGAAAAGAGTAAATTAAATTTTCAAAATATAAAAAATATGGAAATTACTACAAACGTTAGTGAATAATATGTTGTTAAATCATATTTTATTTTATACCATCGTTGAGTATAGAATATTCATTTTTGCCATCTACTTAGTATAGAAATCAAATACTACAATCTATCGTTGTTGTATAAGACAAACAAAATTAATTATATACTTTACCTTTGCTATAATTCGTTCGGTTTAATTCTGGGAAAATGTCGTTAGTCTACCTAAAACTTGACTACAAATTATAGAAATATCTAGAGATGACAAACAGGTTATCCCGTCCCATTCTGTTCTGGATCACAGCGGAATTTTCTTTAAGTGGGTCACAGTGGGTCAAGCCCACGCAGACTGTGATCTTTGAAATGGTTTCCCAAACTCGTCTTGTTATATGTACAAGCCTTTGCTGGTTGGCCCGCGGGACACGTGTTACACGCAGAAGAACGCTTCAGGCCACTCCAAAATGCTTCAGGCTACTATGGGATATGATTCCAGTCATTGATTCAACTAGACATACTTCATCAATCATTGATTTGTATTTTTGTTCAAAACAAGAGTTATAGTTATTTTTGTCACACCCAAAACATATTAACATACAAAGTAAAGATAGTTGCAGAAGATATATGGTCTTATCTTATAACTCATAAGTTCATAACCATATATTGCATTATCTTATAACTCATAAGTTTATAACCAATGTTTTAGTTTGCTGGATCAAATACCAAATCAAAGCTGTCAATCCAAAATTAAATAAAAAGATAAAACCAAATCAAAAGACCACCAAAGCTCGAATCGTCATCGTTAGAGCTGGAGTCTTCATCGCCGGAGTTCGAATCATCATCACCGAAGCTCGAATCCTTATCGCTAGAGCTCCTTACGTTTACTCGAAGGAAGTCACATGAATCATCTTATTTTCACTATTTTCTCGTTTTTTTCTAGGTAAAACAAGAAATGAAGAAAAAAATACGAGTCCTTGTAATTCCGCATGAACCGTTTCGGCCCATCACGCAAAAGGCTCAGTCCCGCAAAGATCCGTCCCATGAGGCTCGCAAATTTATGGACCTAAAAAACCTCTTTCTAATATCATCCCGCGACATTCTTTTACAGGCTAGGTCCACGATCCAAATCCATAATTGCTATCTCTAGAAATAACTTTATGATTTACCTTATATTATTTGTGTTATAACCTCTTTTAGCTACTACATAATACACTAAGGGGATAAAAGATATATCACCCACTATGCAGTGTACTAATCAATGTAATATAAATATTATAACCAAATCACGAAAATATGGAAACTTCAATATTTGGATTAATATCTTTCCTAAATTTATGCAAAATTTACCCTAAATCTTGCACAATATCTTCTCTCACAGATCAAATTTTTTTATCGAAACTACTCTTTCCTTCACTCAAACTTAGGTTATTCAAGAGAAAACTACACACACAAGTCACTAGACCACATAGGATTTACTCTACTATGACACATATACTAATTTATATACTATCAAGTATAATAAAAATCTTTAAACTAATCCTCATTAATTTATGAGATTTTTTATATATTGCAGTTGTATATAACATGTTCAAAAGTTCAATTTAAAGACTAAATCATAATGATATTTATGTGAATTTAGAAGTATTGGAGAAAAAAAATAAAACAATAGAAAATTCAGAGACTAAGGCTGCAAAATAGGAATACTCTCTGGTCTAGATTTCACAAATTGAAAATTTTGGAGTTAATTCGAGGAACAATATGTACGAAAATAATTTTCTAGGACATATCTGTGATTAAATCAAATGTATCTAACTTGCAAAATTACCCAAACTGGCCATTGTTGCTCTTCGGTCAGCCTTCCTTCGATCCGCAACCGCAAGGGCTATTCTGACGTAACGGAGACAGTGGAGTGAAGCTGAAAGCACAACGAGATTGATGCTTTCGGATAGGAGCAGAATGTCACAAGCACTTTCAAAGTCACAAGCTTTACACATGAAAGCTCGACTACAACGAAGATAGGGAAGAGAGAAGAAGAAGCCAGAAGATAGGGAAGGTGGATTTCACCATGGAAGAAGAGAGAAAGTTCGACTACAACGAAGAAATAATTGGGGATTTGTCTATGGTTTAAGAGAATTAATATTTATTATTTATAATGTTAAAAATGTATAAATTAAATGAGTAACAATTATTTTATATTTAAATTGAAAATCTTAGGGAGACAAAACCAAGTTCTAGGGGATGACTGGAATGAGTTTTAGATTTATATTTTTGGTTGTAGAATTTAAGGTGTAGATTTATTTTTTGGTTGTAGAATTTAAGCTGTAGATTTATTTAAATATTTATATTTTGGTTGTAGATTTATGTTTTTGGTTGTAGAATTTAAGCTGTAGATTTATTTAAACACTTATTTTTGGTTGTAGATTTAAGCTGTAAATTTATATTTTTGGTTGTAGAATTTAAGCTGTAGATTTATATTTTTGGTTGTAGAATTTAATGTTGTAGATTTATTTAAACACTTATTTTTGCTCTAGAAATAAAGCTTTCTACCGTAACTTTTTAAATTTCTAGAGATATTTTAACTGTAAGTTTTTTAAAGAAAGGAAAGCTTGATTGGTTGACAACTGTCGCTAGACTAATTTTTGATGTCTAGAGCATCTACACCCACAAACAATCATCCTCTAAGTGTCCCATATTTCCAATTTTCTCAAAGAAGTATTAGTAAAACAAGTCTCTACTATGTTTCTCTCTCCTTATCTCCTCGCGACCAACCAAGTTTCAGTTATTTTCGTGCTTCTGTCTCCAACTTCCCGCGGCGAGTGAAAACGCGTGCCGGCACCAGAGGAGGTCCTCTTCCCCTTGTCTTCTCTTCTCTTTGCTGCTTGGCGTTCTTCCGACATGGAGGCTCTGGCGTTCCGGGTCCTTCCGGAGATCTTTTCCACAAGCGAGGAACTTGCTTCTCTGGTGGTGGTTTTTCTCCTAGTGGTGGCTCGGTGAGGTGGTGGTAGGTGTGGTCTGTTGTGTAATCGGATTTTAGGATCTATGGTGGAGGTTTTTGTCCGTTTGTAGATCTTCTCTGGATTACGGCGCTGTGGGAGAGTGACGGATAGGTCAACTTCTTGGCTGGCAGCGGTGTCGTTGGCTGTGGGGTGGCTAAATTGGTAACAGTGGTAGGCGTTTGGTCTTCTCCGGGTTAGCGAGCTATCATCTCTCCATTCTGTTATCAAGTCTGTACCGGGTGTCTATCCGGTGGTGTGTTTGGAGCTGTGCTACTCAGGCAGATATGGTAGCCGGCTCTGTTCAAGCGTGCGTGGTTGTGACTGGTGGTCGTGACATGGAGTTTTATATGGCTTCTCGATGACCCTCAGCTACACCACCTCTTTTCCGATCTCTCTCTCTCAGCCTCTTGTTCAACCCCTCCGCCACCTTTAGCTCGGTTTCAGTCTATGTAATTTTAGTGTTCCTCGCTTTGTTGGCTTGGGAGCCCGTTTTTTCCAACATTCAAGTGGTCCTTCGATTCTCAAAGGTCAGATCTGTGGAGGCAATTCTCGGGAGTCATTGGTCACCTCGATTCAACAGTTCGTCTAGCTCACATTCTAGTGGTGTCGCTTTGGTCCATTTGTTCTGTTGCGGCAGTGTGGCTTGACCTTTAATGCATATAAAGGAGACACGCTTGATAGTAGGTGGCGTAGCCATCAACCCGATTTCTTGCTTGCTTCGTGGCATTCTTGGAGGTGATTTATCTTGGTAAGAGTGTTCTTCATCTCTTTTTTTGTCCAGCTATTCATAGACAGTGACGATTATGTGTTATGAAGACTTCATCGAGCGTCAGCTAATTCAAAGAAAATATAGGAACTCCCGGTATCTAACGCAACAAGGTGAATCTCATTTTCATGTGGTCATCATCTATGGTTGAGAACGGCAATCAATTTTTCTAAACAAAAAGAAAATAAACTGACGGTATGTGCCATATTTTGTGGGTGGATGAAGCTAGTTTGTAATACATTGATTTGGAATATTTTGTTGAAATCATATTTATATTTCGGACGTTGACTTGTAATTAATAAAAAAAAGAGAATATAAGAATTAACCATTGTGCCAGGAATGTTTGACGTAATCTTTCACTATTACATGCCAAATGCCAAGCACTGATATGGACATGGAACTGTATATTTTTCAACACTGAGAGATGGTATAAACTGTTTTGAACTAGTGAGAATGATGTATACACACCAATAGTGCCATGCTTTCTAGCATCATTTTCACAAATTTTAATGATATAAGACATTTTTCTAACTGTATTACCTAAACATATTTCAAGAGCAATGAATTCAAAGATGAACAAATTAGAATACAGCGCACACAGGTCTTCGTCATTATGATCTATGTCGATTTTTAGCCTTGATTGAATTACTGAAATCGGTTTAAGTAGATTAGATGTTGCTGACAAAAAAAATATTAAGCAGGTAAATCTCCTATATATTATTTACGGAATGATTTGCCACATCTTCTGTACAATCATTTTTACAAAAAAATGATGACATGGCTACTAAGATTAATAACATGGTTTATAGTCAAATATGACATGTACAAATTATATTTATTGCTGACATAAATATGAAAATAGAAAGAAAGAAAAATCATGGTTTTGTGGAAAATTCTAAGAAAAAGATTTTATCTGAAATTGGAATAACCTAACAAGTAAAAGAAGAATCTTTCTTTTGATTTTCCAAATACCAAACCGATCAGTTTGATATCTTGTGCACCAAGAAACATTCATTCACAATATAAGGGCTTTGCATTTTTTTTCAGAGGAAGTAAGTGAGCGGTTCCTTTTTCCTTGAGCCTCCTTCCCCATACAAATCATTCCATTGCTTCAGCTCATTCATTCCAGATCCTTCCGACGCAAAACTAGCCGCCACCTGCAAAAACACAACATATCTCTTAGTTAGTTTTTTTTCCTTGTCTTTTCTTGCTAAAAATAGATAAGATGCTTGACCTGGTTTTTAGCTTTTCTCATGTCTTCCATGTTCAAAGGTCTCAAAATAATCTCTCTTTCCTTTGAAGCTTCTTCTTCTTCTTTTGGTTCTTCGGTGCTTTTTCCTGCTTCTTCTCTCTTCTTCCTCTCCTAAAACCACCAAGACATTTTCAGAATGTGCAGAATAATTCGATTGATAAAGAGTGCACAAGAGAGAGTCTTTTTTTACTCTTTGTACCTGATCTTTCAATCTTTCCTGTTGAATTAGCTCTCTAACCGGTCTATACGCAGCGGTAATGCATAAGTTCTATTGCAAAAAAAAAATGTTTAACAAACAGTCAGTTTCAATGATTTTACACAAGAGTTTTGAGTTCTGGTTAGAGATGACAAAAACCTTGAGATCACTTCCACTGTAGCCTTCTGTCATCTGTCCAAGCTCATGAAAATCAAGATCATCTGTCTTCTCTTTCGACAACAATGTTCTCAAGATCTTTTGACAAATTATAGTTTGGGATTTCAAGTTGAGTTTTATTAATGACCAACGATGAGTATATATACTCATAAAGTAGTAAAACATAAAGCTAAAAGGAATAAGGAAAACCTAATGGTTTATCTAAAACAATTGCATATAGGAAATCTAGTAATTATCCCAATACCCCCCCTCAAGTTGGAGCATGGATATTGTTAATGCCTAACTTGAGAAGAAATGCATCGAACTCCTTGCGTCCCAATGCTTTGGTTAGAATGTCAGCAAGTTGTTCAGTAGTTGGTACATACACCACCTTGATAACGCCTTTGATGATCTCGTCACGAACGAATTGGCAAATGATCCCCATGTGTTTAGTTTGTTCATGTAGAACAGGATTAGCACTGAGATGTATGGCAGACTTATTATCACAGCATATCGTGATAGGATCCGGGTGACCAATGCCTAACTCATGAAGAAGTTCTTTAAGCCAAATAACCTCTTTTGTAATGGCTGTCATAGCTCGAAATTCTGCTTCAGTGGAGGAAAGAGACACGCCATCTTGTTTCTTTGTTTTCCAGGTAACTGGTGATGACCCAAACTGTATAATCCAACCGGTAAGTGATCGTCTAGTTGTAGGACAAGCTCCCCAATCCGCGTCACACCAACCGGTCAAAGAAAGCGTAGTGTTGGCCCGAAAGAGAACACCTTGACCTACTGTTCCTTTTAAGTAACGCACTACTTTCAAGGCTGCAAGCCAATGTTCCTCTTGCGGTGTATGCATGAATTGTGACAAGATATGCACGGCATATGCAAGATCCGGTCGAGTAGCTAGAAGATAAATGAGGCGACCTGTGAGACGACGAAACTGTTCTGGATCGGCAATTACCAAACCTTCTGCTTTTCCAAGCTTATGATTTTGGTCCATTGGTGATCCAGCCGGTTTGCACCCAAGCAACCCACATTCTGTTATGATGTCAAGTGTATATTTTCGCTGAGAAAGATAGATACCTTGGGGACTTCTAGCTACTTCCAAACCGAGGAAATACTTGAGAGGTCCTAGATCCTTCATGTGAAAGCAAGTTGATAGGTATGTCTTGAACGAGTTGATTTCTGTAGGTGAATCTCCTGAGATGATCAAGTCATCCACGTACACTAGTATCCGAAGTGTGACCTTGTTGTGGAAGTAAACGAAGAGTGAGTAGTCTGAGTGTGTCTGCGAGAAACCATAGCTGAGAAGGGCATCCACGAGTTTAGCGAACCAACAACGAGGAGCCTGTTTGAGACCATAAAGTGATTTCCGTAGACGGCACACACGAGTATCGTTTGGTCGAGCAAAACCAAGAGGTATCTTGATATATACTTCTTCTTGGAGATCTCCATGAAGAAAAGCGTTATGAACATCCATTTGATGGATGTCATGATTTTTCTTGGCTGCAATATCAAGAAAGACTCGAACTGTTGTCATTTTTGCCACCGGAGAAAATGTCTCGGTGTAATCAAGACCTTCTTTTTGATTGTTTCCGAGCACCACCAAACGAGATTTGTGTCTCTCTATGGATCCATCTGCTCGTAATTTGATTGTGTAAACCCACTTCGTACCGAGTGCCTTTTTCCCTGGAGGTAACTCTTGAAGATCCCATGTGTGGTTTCTTTCAAGAGCATCCATCTCAGATTGCATAGAGTGTCTCCATACTTCGTTGTCCATAGCCTGTTTAAAGTGCTTTGGCTCGATATTTATTGTTAGAGCCATGAGGAAGCTGCGATGTGCCGAAGACAAGCGATCATATGTTAAATAATCAGACAGGGGATAGCTCGTACCTGAGGATGGCTGTGGCGCAGATGAAGGAAGAGAGGGAGTGAAGACAGGGATTGTAGTAACGGTATTTATGACGAAGTCTTTGAGGCGAGTAGAGGGTTGTCGAGTTCGGTGGCCACGTCCTAGAGGTTCAGGTTCAGTAGTAGGTGGATCTGATTGCTCAATAACGGTTGTAGCTGATTGATCTGTGGGATTAGGTGACTCTGTTTCGGGAGGAAGATGCTCGGTTTCTGAATTTGACGAAGGAATATACTCTGTTTCAGAATCATCGTGGGGAAGAACAAGGTTTGGTGTAGGTGTCACAGCCACTAATGGTGATTTTTCTTGATCAGAAAACGGAAATACGTTCTCTTGGAATTCCACGTCACGTGATATAAACACTGTTTTTCTTTCCAAATCGAAAAGTTTCCAGCCCTTTGTTCCTGAGGGATAACCCAGAAACATACATCTCCTGCTTCTTGAAGCAAACTTATCTCCTTTTGTATTTTTATTGTGGGCATATGCCAAACACCCAAGAATACGAAGATGAGTTATGTCTGGAGGCTGACCATGGAGCTTCTCATATGGCGTTTTATTTTTAAGCAGTGATGATGGGGTACGATTAATGAGATGTCCTGCAGTCAGAACGCATTCCCCCCAAAAATCAATAGGTAGGCCAGCTTGGAACCGTAATGCTCGAGCAACGTTAAGAATATGGCGATGTTTTCGCTCAGCACGTCCGTTTTGTTGAGGTGTATGTACACATGAGGTTTCATGAATGATTCCGTTTTCTTGAAAATATCGTTTGAGGCACATAAACTCTGTTCCGTTGTCACTTCGTAGAGTCTTGATCTTCTTAGAAAATTGTCTCTCGATCAATGCTAGGAAGTCTTTAATCTGCTGTGAAACCATCGTTTTATCAGGGAGGAGATAGAGCCAGACTGCTCGTGAATGATCATCGATGATTGTAAGGAAATACCGAGAACCACATAATGCTGTTTGTCTATAGGGACCCCAGAGATCACAGTGAATTAAATCGAAAATCTCATTTGCATTATGAAAACTGTCTGAGAAACTGAGACGGGTTTGCTTAGCGCGAAAACAAATATCACAACTTTTAATAAGCTCATTAGCCGTAGAAGATAAACTATGAGTATCTGGAATCATGCCGGTAATACGAGAGGATGGATGTCCAAGGCGACGATGCCATAGTAGTGACTCTTCAAGAACCGTAGTATGAACTGACGCCAATGTCTCAATCCCACGAAACCGGTACAATCCCTCTCCCTCTCTTTCACCCGCTCCAATCAGCATCCTCGAGGTACGTTCCTGTAAAATCATGAGTTTGTCAGTGACTTGTCCAACTAAGAAGTTGTCAGTAACAAGTTGCCCAAAAGATATTAAGTTTGTATGGAAGCCAGCCACATAATACACATTTAGAATGTGTAATGTCGGAGTTAGTTTGACGTTGCCCTGTTTGGACGCCTTTGCTTCTGAACCAAGTGGTAATAGAACAGGTATATGTGGAATATCTCGTGTATCCTCCAATAAGTGTAACTGGCCTGTCATATGGTGTGTTGCGCCTGTGTCCAAAATCCAGATACTTTCACTACTCTTACCCGTTAGATGATCATTGGTGTTGCCTTTGTTGATTAATTTTTGTACGATCTTCCATTGATCGTCTGTGATGCCACTCAATCCTTGTCGATCAGCATCTGTAATGGTTACGTTAGCTCGAAGTGTTGGGTTTGTGTTGACTACCGTGGCTGTATTAGCTTTTGGTAGGTTGTTGCGAGCCGGAGTACTTGAAGTGTTTGGTTTTGTAGATGTGTTGCGATTTGGATTTTTATTTTTCTTAGCATCCTCCCACCAATCGGGATATCCAATGACCGTGAAACAACCCGAAGCCTCATGACCCGTACGGCCACATACCGTACATTGTCTAGTTGGATCTTTGTTACCAGGTCTAGAGATATCTCTTGTGAATGTTGTGTTAGGTCTTGATGAATTCGAAGGACGAGCTTGTGATGCAAAGCTCATAACAGATGTCTCTGGTGTTGAAGTTGATTGAAGAATTTCATTCTGTGAAATTGTTTGGTAGACACTATCGAGATCCGGAAGTGGTGAGATCGCGCAAATTTGAGATCGTATGACACCGTGTGTTGTATCATCCAACCCAGCCAAAAAATCATGAACCTTCAATGTTTCTGTTTCTTTTTCTCTTGCCGAGTTTAGATCGCATTCACACTTGCCACAACTACATTGTTTTGAATTCATGCATTCAGCGATCCCATCCCATATCTTGGTTAGACGACCAAAATATTCATCGACGTTGGAACCGTTCTGTCTACAGTTGGCAAGGGAGTTGCGTAGTTGTTGCAAGCGTGCACCGCTCTTGATAGAAAATCGTTTCCGAATTATATCCCAGAGGTCCTTTGCAATTTCACGAGTTGATATGGATGATCGAAGCTTTGGTTCAATCGTTAGTTTTATCCATCCTACAAGAAGATGGTTATTTGCTGTCCAATCTTCTAAGAATGGTGAATCTGCTGCTGGTTTAGGTAGACTGCCGTCGAGAAAGCCGAACTTCTTTCGAGAGCTTATAGCCATACGAAAATTAATAGCCCATTCATCATAATTCAATCCATTAAGAAGAGGCTGTGAGATTACAGCTCCTGGATTGTCGTTGGATGATAAATCATAGGGTGAAATAGTTTTATATTTCCGATCACTGGTTGAAGTAATCGACATCGTGTTTGATGAAGATTTTTAGGAATAGTCTCTGCTGTTGAAGGATAAACAGAGGATTGGAAAGAATGGATCGGTTTTGATGTTTTTAGGAATAGTCTCTGTTTTGGTTTGAAGAAAAACAGAGGGTTTAAAAGAATGAATTGGTTTTTGATGTGTTTAGTTTTGTCTTAGCTCTGATACCATGACAAATTATAGTTTGGGATTTCAAGTTGAGTTTTATTAATGACCAACGATGAGTATATATACTCATAAAGTAGTAAAACATAAAGCTAAAAGGAATAAGGAAAACCTAATGGTTTATCTAAAACAATTGCATATAGGAAATCTAGTAATTATCCCAATATCTTTTCTCTGCTCTCAACAGAAGGAAGTCGCACCATTATTCTGTTATTTTCCAACACAAACAAACATTAGTCACAACTATATAGTCATTAAGAAGAACTTTTGAATTTTACCAAAGTTGCTATAGTACCTTCGCTCAAACCTCCTAATGATAGCTTCATCAAGATCAAAGGGTCTGTTTGTCGCTGCAAGAACCAGAATCCTTTCACCAGGTTTGGTCATAAGCCCATCCCAATGCGACATAAACTCATTTTTGATCTTCCTCATTGCTTCATGCTCTCCTACTCTTGTTCTTTGCCCCAACATACTATCCACTTCATCCACAAATATAATCGTTGGAGACACTTTGGCTGCTAAAGTAAACAAAGCTCTCACGTTCTTCTCGTCTTCTCCAAACCATTTAGAAGTGATTGTAGACATGGAGACATTGATGAAACTAGCTCCAGCTTCATTTGCAATGGCCTTTGCTAGCATTGTTTTGCCAGTACCAGGTGGTCCAAACAGAAGGATCCCTCTACATGGCTTGAGAAGACCTCCTTTGAAGAGATCAGGTCTTCTAAGTGGAAGCATTACAAGCTCTTGAAGTGAATCTTTTATTTCATCTAAAGAACCAATGTCTGCAAACTTCACACCAATCTCATTTGCTGGCATAACCTCTGGTCTTATACGCTTCTCAAACTCATTATCTGGAGCAACCTCAGGTGCTTTTGGAGGAAATAGATTGTCATTCTTGTTTGAAGGAAGAGATTTTTCCAACTCGTTCTTGTTTTCAGGAGAAGATGAATCAGGCTTTGACTCACTCTTTGAATATACTTCTCCTCCTTTTCGCTTAGAGTCAGTGTTTGTGTCTAGCTTCAAGGAGTCTTCAAATGATCTGCTCCCACCTTCTTGGAATATACTCAGTCCATGAGACAAGCTGTTTGGAAGATCAAGAACCAATTAATCAGCTCGAAGATCTGTTACTAGCTATGATTAAATAAACCTATTTTTATTTCTTATAGTTTATAATAGCATAACTAACCAACATTAAAAAAAAAAAATTAATTTACCTTTTGGAAGATATAACAAGCTTTCCATTTCTGTATTCATGTTCTTTGGTGTGTATCAAATGATAAGAGATTGCAGAAACCACAATCTCCTCAATGTGGTTGCTCAAACACATTGTATCACCACCGTAGCATATGGAATCTAAGTCGTCGCATTGGATATCATTAGCAGCAAGAACTTCTGCGATGTGGTTCTTGTTGTCTCGAAACTGAATCATCTTCATGTCATCTTCTAAACGTTTCTTCCAGCTCAAGAGCTGAGATTCTTCCTCTGGTGGTGTGATTTCGATGTTGTAAGGAAACAAAGCGGAGACCCCTTCACCTACTTCTTGGAAATCATCTTCGGGTTCTAATACCCTTGAGCCAATAATCAAGACAGGACCAGGCAGCTTGTTCAAGAGAATCTGGAACAACTTGTAGAATCTTTCTGACTCAAGAAGCTTCTCAACGTCCCTAAGGTATACTATTAGTGGATTTTTCTCGGATACAGAGACCATAACCTGCAGAGAAAGACAACAGTTGTGGAAGATCCGTAGAAACTACTTAGACTACTTGTGTAACGGTTTGTTTTTTACCTTGTAAAGTGATTGCAGGAAAAGTTTCTCGTCAAAGCAAAGATTTGTGCTGCGTTTGCTGGAAGCTAGAAGCCATTAAAAAAAAAGAAAAATATGATGCAAAGAGCCATAAGAAGGTGGAGTTGAATAAAATGTATTAAGAATATATGATAAAGTTATATTTCTAGACCTGTAACAGAACTCGAAGTAGCAGAAGCAATTGTCTTGTGTCTCAGAGGAAGATTTGAGCTATCGGAACTCCTTGATTTAAGATCATTTCCACTGGTGTGTCGACGCAGTGCCCCTAATATTTTACAAGAACTCTCATCTCTTTAGCTCATGTTTGCAGTAATGCAATAAAAAGTAGTGAGTTATTCTTTTTTTGGTTTCTTTTTTACCTCTTGGTTCGACTTCACGTTGAGAGAGCTTAGAGAAGGAACCCATCAAGCTCGACATCTTGTCTAATGTTAACTCAGAAATAGACCTCTTGTGAAGCTATAAACCAAAACAGAGAAAAACAGAGTCATTACTCTGAAATCATCAGCATAACAACAGATAGATAGGACTTTGAAGTGACTTACAACAGGTTCCCTCTTGGTGCATCCGTATTTACTTTGTATCTATAACCAAATAATACGATAGAGAAAGCGTATGAGATGTTTTGTTTTGACTATGGGAAATACTTGAAAAAGCTAAACGTATTGATTGATTGATTTACCTTAATAGAAAAATCAGTAATATCTAACAGCAATAGCTTTGATTCAAAGTAATGAGATAAAGCTTTTGCAAGCCTTTGCTGATAGAACTCCGCAGGACCTGAAAGTAGAATGGCTTTACTTGCAGGTGCAAGATTCCGAGTGTGCTTTGAGATTTCTACCTCTTTTAGATGAATGTATGCTGCACTTTTCAATAACTCTCGAGTTCTCTGGCTACCATTTCACAATAAAACAATCTTTTATTAGTTATATTGCCGTCAATCTTATTAGGTATTACCAAGAACATGAAAATATACATTCATGTCTACCAAAGGCATGACTCAGAATTAAGTTCATGTTTTTTCACATGGAAGATACAATTTTACAGTTTTTAGAATGTATTGCAACTCATCACATTTGTAGAAACTATGCAAGAACTTGCTATATTATTACAGACAAGACTCAATAGTATGGAGCGGTGAATCCAAAAACATTGTTAGAATATAAGTTATTAAGTTAAACTAAATTAGTAGAATCACATGTAAGAACCTTTCTATTTCTCTGGCTGTCTCTATCTGTCTTCATTTGCCAAATCATCCACATGCTTGTTGTGCAACTAACCTACCCCACTTTCCATCATTTTCCTTTTCCCTTTTCTAAATATTTTCTTGGAAAAAATAAAAAGCAAAAATTTACAGAATTTCCCATCTCTATCATACTTTGAACCTAGATACCCAGAGATTCTAAGATCCTTTCACCACCAGTAAAGAGATGCTAAACCAGATTAGAAAAATCAAAATGAAATAGCTTACAAAACTAGAAAAGGGGACTCCTAACTAAATCAAAACATTATCTATCCAAAATTCCACAAATAAGGATCTTAACTCCACAAATTAGTAACCTAACTAAATCAAATAAATTTTTTATTATGCGTCTACGAATTTCCAAAATTTTATTCCTAAAACCCCATAAATAGTTCGAACTTCAAAACATTGGGGATGATTGGTTGGGCTTTAAATAGTAACTTTAGCTTTATTTTCTATCTACAACCATATAAATCATTAATCATGCTTTAAGTAATTTTGAAAGCTAAAGTCAAAAAATTAAAAAAATGGTTGTAGGAATCTCATTTTCTAAAGTAAAAAAATATTGCTATAGGATTCTACAGTTACAGTCCAACCAATCGCCCCCATTATCCATGTGAAAAAAAAACAGATTCTAAAATTCCTAGTGAAAAATATTGATATAGTAATTTTTCTTTAGTATAACCAATATTTAATATTTTTGACAGCTGTAAGATGTAAACTACAAACTACTTGCCAAATATGTTTTGGTAATCATGTTAAATAACTACTTGCCAAGTTGGCATCTTTCAAGCACACTCTTATCTAAAAATCGACAGATCTGAAAATCCTAAACAAGCATTGAATCTTTGATTGAGCTCAAGGTTAGCTCTTTCATTCTTTCATACCATAGTGACAATATTTAATAAAAAAACAATAATCAATACTAAACCACACAAAGAACACAACAAAAAGAAAAAGTGAGCTTTGGTTTAAGTTACCTTAAGAAATACGGAAACTCATCGAAGGTGACAGTGCTCTCTCTCCCATCAAAAATCTGTCTCACCAACTCTTGCTCCATCTGCTCTCCGGTGAGTCCGTCCTCTGCAGAACCCGACCCGTTTGCCCATCTACCCAAACCCTGACCCGATGCCAATCCTATTCCTAAACCAACACCAACACCTAAAGCAGACAGCAGTACGCTCTTCTGCTCCATTTTTCTCACCGATCAGAACAATCCTCGTTGCTAAAATCACACGATCTAAATAGGTTTCAACAAGGAAGAGTTTTTTCTTTTTGGGGGGGGGGGGGGGGCGTTGAGGTGAATATGGAGAGGAAGAAGAAGCAGATGGGGTTAGACCGGTGTGGGGGAAGATGGATCTCTATTTATAGCGACGTTTGGATTAGTATTATGGACGTTAACCCTTTCCCGGGAAAAAGCAAACTCGGAGTGAAACATTATAGATAAATAAATATATTAAATATAATAATATAATAACCAGAAAGTTTATCTTTTATTTAGTTAATTTTTGTCAGTGGAACTAAAATTACAGTAAAATAAAAAGAAAAGCTTTTCTGAGCAGTATATTTCTATGTTCTTATTTTGCATGTCTTTTTCTTGAACTTGCTTTTTTTTCTTTCAGAATTCGCCTTTTTGGTCGGTCTTCCATTTTCTCCAAAAGTAAAGAAAGTTATAGTTTGGTAGGGTTTAACCATAGACCTGCTACCCCCCGGTTATTTATTTCTTGCAAAATTATTCTCACTTTAAATTGTAGATGAAAGTATACAATTATGGACTTGGTATACTGTATATATGTGGCCCAAGCATGAGAACAATGTGTCCATAGTTCTGTGGTGGATTAAAGTGATGCATGTGAGGAGTTTCTAGTACCAAATGAGCTTAGTAAATAAACAGAAATTATGCAAACCTGACCAAAGTAGACAAGAAGCCTTCGAGCCAAGATACACGGATCAAAGTCTGTCATGACACACATGGATATCATATATTCTAAAATGACCCCCTTTTAATTTGTATTCATTTTACATTTAAATTTAATTCAAAAAGTAGATAAAATAACTAAAAAACCTAAAGACTTCAACATATTTACAGATTCATGCCACAAATATCTAGATTCGACCCATGATCCGACCCAGACCCAGCTGTTAACCTAAATTTTTTTCTTCTCCTTCTTCCTTTTTTCTTATCCATGGATTCACCTTAAAACAAAATCCAAAATTTACTTCACATGTTCACTAATTTTCTTTTTCTTATCCCAAATTGATCAACCCATAATCATATTTAATCAATTATATCTTGTTTAAAGTCAAATTTCATCATTTTCGTACGAGATTCATAACAAAGAAAAACGCAGAGTATTACTGATACAACTAGAATAACTCAAACTAGTACAACTAGGATGACTCAGACTAGTACCAACTAGTACGATTCAAACTAGTACAACTAGTATAACCCGAACTAGTATAACTAGTACAACCCGATCTAGTATGACTAATTCAACTAAAACAAACATAACTAGTACAAATACATTGAGTATAACGCGTATAACTAGTACAACTAGCATGCATATAGCTTGTACAACTTTATAATTAATATGGTGATATTTGGTTTTTATTTCAGCATATGAATGATGCTAGAAAATTGCATGGTATAAAACCAATGAGAAATGTTGATCTAACCTTCTGTGCTTGCATGTGTCAAAGTACATGAATAATTTATTTTCAATAATATTTGATTTTGATAACGATTTGCTTACAAATTGTACTATTTATACTAGTTGTACTATTTCCAAAAAAAAATTGATGTAAGAATCATTATGAGTTCGGAAAATTATGCATATGCATTCATGTTTGGACTACGAAAATAATCCAAGTTGTACAATTGGTTTAGGTACGGTAGTCGTAGTACTAGTTTAATTTTGTCATCATTTGAGCTGTGTTGTTTTAACATTTGATATGTAGTAATCTTCTCGCCTCTATGTTCATTTTCTTATATAGACATGAAAATATGATAAAATATAGATCAATAACACATATACAAGAAAATATAGTGGATAAACAAGTAAACAAGTAAACAAGTAAACAAACCTTTAAAATATAAGGTGTATCATGAAAACTTATGTGATAGTGTAAAAATTGTTAAAAAATGTTTAAAATTTAAAATGGTTAGGAGATACCACTATAAACACACACTAATTTAGTCAGTTGATTGTTTTCTTCGTATGGAAAACTAAATAGAATTTATAAATTTCTATAATAAAGAAGTTGAATCAGTTGTACCACTATTACATGTACGGTATGAAATAAGAAGTTGTACCAGTATTTTAGTTTTGTACAATCATATACATAGTTGTACCGAGTTTTGAGCTGTACAAGTTTGTACATGGGATATTAAATCTAAAAATAATTAATATATTATATAAATCTATTTCAAATACATTTGGGATATCCAAAATATTTTGGTTTATGTCAGGTTCAGTTTCAATTCTTAAGATTCCAAAATTTTGATTATTATTTTATATGTAATATCCATTTGATTTTTGTCAATTTTAAAAATAACTAAGTTATCTCAGTTGTACTACTAATACAAGTATGGTACATAATAGAAAGTTATACCACGTTTACAAGTAGCTGAATGAATGATACAACTATCATGTTTAAAATGTGATACACAATTTAAATGTAATAATACATATTTGTACTAGTTTTTGAGTAATACACTTGTGTACATAGTTGTACCGGAATTTGAGTTGTACAAGCTTGTACATAGTTGTATTTTGACAAGAAAATTGAAAATTTTAGTTGTACCATATAAGAAATAAATTGAACTTAGTTGTATCACCTCCATAACTTTACCTACTTGGTATCAGATATTATATAATCATTAAATTTGTTAAAATGTATTAGGTGAATGATTTTCAAAAATATAATGAAAAAAACAAGTAAACAAACCTTTAAAGTATAAGGTGGAACATAGGAACATATGTGATAATGTAGTAATTATCAAAACGACTATTTAAAATTAAAATAGTTTAGAGAAATCATTATAAGCCCATAGCCATTTGGTCAGTTGATTGGTTTTTCATATGGAAAAACCAAATAATTTTTTTTTTTATAATGAAGAAGTCGAACTAGTTGTACCAATATTACGTATCTGGTATAAAATACAAGTTGTTCCAGTATTGGACATTAATAATACATAATTGTACTAGTTTTTGAGTAATACACTTGTGTACATAGTTGTACCGGAATTTGAGTTGTACAGGTTTGTACATAGTTGTATTTTGACAAGAAAATTGAAAACTTTAGTTGTACCATATAAGAAATAAATTGAACTTAGTTGTATCACCTCCATATGTTTACCTACTTGGTATCAGATATTATAGAATCATTAAATTTTTTAAAATGTATTAGGTGTATGATTTTCAAAAATATAATGAAAAAAACAAGTAAACAAACCTTTAAAGTATAAGGTGGAACATAGGAACTTATGTGATAATGTAGTAATTACCAAAATGACTATTTAAAAATTAAAATAGTTAGAGAAAACATTATAAACCCATAGCCATTTGGCCAGTTGATTAATTTTTCTAATGGAAAACCAAATAAAATTTATAATTTTTTTATAATGAAGAAGTTGAACTAGTTGGACCAATATTACGTATCTGGTATAAAATACAAGTTGTTCCAGTATTACATGTTTGGTACATAACAAAGATATACTAGTAATACTAGTTGTGTATATGCTTAGTTACAAGTTGTATGAGATTACATATAGTTGTACTTTAACTCTAATATTGAAATAAGTAAGGATGTACTAATTGTATAATCTTCTATAATCCACACCTACACCAGTTTCTTGATTTAGCTTATAATAACATCATATTAAACTTAATTATATCTCGATTTATATTTAATAAGGTCTATACTTCAAAATTAAAAAGTGTGGGGAGAAATCTCAAGAAAATATGTTAATTAAAAAGTTTGGGTCAAAATGAGGAGAACCGAGAAAACTAAGGACCAAAGACATAAATAATGAAGAGTTGGTCACAAGTAAACCGATTGCTCTCGACACAGGATCGAACGAAGGATTGAAATCGAAGATTAGCGGAATCGGTGGCAAGGGTTTGAGGTCACGACGACGACATATACGACTTGAATAGTAGAATTGGCAGCAGTGTGTTGTGAATTGCCAACTTGACGACCACCATGGATTGGGATTTCACGTCGATTGCAACGGAGAAGAAGCTCACCTAGGGTTGTAGAGCACAACACCAGCTGAGAGTGAAGCATGGACTTACGACTGAAGCTTATCGTTACTGTTGTCGTTGCTATCATCATCACCATCTGGTCAAGATGTCGGAGAAGAAGAATCACGCCAAAGTTTTTTCTAATTTTGTTTTTCTTTTTATTTCATTAAGGGTAAATAAGTAAATTAATATATATTGAGTAATACAGATTACTTTAGGTTATAGTAGAATAACTTACAAGGGTTATGTCCTATATAAAATTAATGTCCAAGATACACTATTCGAATCTAAAATTTTGAAATGAACAAAAACTTGTTCATATACATCAATAGTTTCTAAGTCAATCAGGCAAAATCGGATCTGGAATTTGAGAACCATAAACATTTATCAAAAACTTTAATATTTTTTTAATAATTTGGAAGCATTTACTACTATATATAATTTTCAAAAGACTTGGGAGTGGATACCAATATTTCACTGCACATTAGTTGATGAAGTCTTCTCAGATGCTACATTTTGTTCATGCACATGTGTATACACGTGTCTCAACAAATGTGAACGATCAAAACTCATTTTACAAGTTTGGGTGGAATGAAAGGGAATGGTCGAACACGGGAACTATGCATACGATTTATGGTCTAGTGGTCTCGTCTTTGAATGGTAGATGACTCGTCATGTAGATCTAATTTAGTTAACTTGTATAATACCCAAAATATGTTGTTCGAAACTTTATAGTTGTACTAAGAACCTGCTTATACAAGGTATTTTTAGTGTTGAATGCTATACATTGTTTATATATGGATCTGAATATTCTTTTTAGAAAAGAATATTTTCTTTGTGGAATCTATCATCTCATTGGCATGTGATTTTAAAGGTTTCGTTAACTATTAATAAGACTAGATCATTTATCCGCGCCACGCGCGGATAGTGACTTTGATTTGTTATAGTTATTAATTTATAATTTATATATGAATTATTACCTTTGATATTATGTTTCGTTTAATTTAAATGCAAAGTATTCATTTTATTTGATTAGTTGAAACTGAATATTTTCACCATTTTCTACTTTTATGGGTATAAATGAAGAACTTTATTTTCATTTTTTTTTTCTATTGTAGCACAAAATTTAGGTTATTGTAAAAGACATTGATATTATTTGAAACTAGAAGTTAACACGATTAGCAAAATTTATGTTATTGTAGAAGACACTGATACTATTTGAAACCAAAAGTTAACACAATAAATACGAAGGAAATAGGTTTGGTTATAGATTTTTCTTTTATGTTGTTTGATTTCTTCTTATCCTAATTTGGATTGATATGCATTCATATTTTGATAATATTTGAAACCAAAAGTTAACACGATTAACAAAATTTATGTTATTGTAGAAGACATTGATACTATTTGAAACCAAAAGTTAACACAACAAATACGAAGAAAATAGGTTTGGTTATAGCTTTTTCTTTTTTGTAGTTTAATTTCTACTTATCCTAATTGGAATTGATATGCAATCGTTTTTTTTTTCTATTTTCTCTTAATTTTTATTTATGCTTATAAAAAGAGATGTTAATTTAATAATATTATTTCATAAGTGGGTTGAGTCATTAGAAAAATGATTGCTTATCATATAAAATGACTGTAAAATGTATTATATAATGATGTCCAATTTTAACATATAATACAATAAATAATTTTTCATTTTTGGTGTTGGACCTCTGTATGACTGTATCAAGTTTTGCTAATAAAGTACATGTAACAGTAGTGTACAATCCAAAATGTCTTCGAAAAATTAGTTTAATATTTTGGATTCATACAAACGTTAACCATTAAACTCATACAAACGTTAACCGCTAAACTCACCAAAACTATGTTTTAATATAGTTTTTCTGCTGTCTACGGGTTATGACTTGCTGAACATGATATCGAAGAAGAGAGGAAAATAATGATAGTTGTAACGTAAATTAATTTGTGGTTTTGCAATTAAAGAAGAGTGTCTTAAGATATAAAACTTTACCAAGTTTTCTTGTGTTAGAGGAAGTTTTATAGTAGTGTTGAGGTAAAATATTATTTATTTGTATGTAGAGGATCAGAAAAATATTTGTTGTTTTTATGAACTATTTACGCATAATGAATATGAATATTGTCAAAAGGAAAGTAAGACAACCAGCGTAAACGTTTAGTCTGTCACTGTCCGAATAATATTCAAATTATTGTAATAGTTTTTATTTTTTTGTTATACTCATAGCTATTAGCCCTGTTCATTTGTCTAATGCCGCGTCAACAACCAGTGACGCAATATTTAACAGCAAAAAGGAAGAAAAATGAAAGAAATTGCAAGGTTTCAATAGCTTAAAAGGAAGAATAAAGACGCAGAGGAAAGAGAAAAGGGTCTAAAGTAGCCGCTGGTTTTCTGTTGCGGCACCGGCAACGCTGTTTTCCTTCAGTTTTTTTTGATCGCCGCGTTTCTCTTTTTCAGTCGAGTGATCAACAACAATGAAATTACTGAAGAAATTTTAGACGCTGACGCTGCCGCTGCGTTAATGAAACGAACGGGGCTATTAAAACTACCAAATTGAAGTTGTGTTTCTTATAAAAAGTAAGAACATTTAAAAATATATAGATATAGATAGTTTTTTCAAAATTTAAACTTAATTTAATAGATAATGTTTAAAAGACTTTAAATTTTAGGAAACCAACTACGATTTTACACTATCTACTTTCCAATCGTTGGAAACATTTACGTCTAATTGTTACGAAAAATAGAATTATCTTGCAGAATTTATATATTTTCACTATATTATCATTTGTAGACAATAAACAATTTTAGATTTTTCTTTGATGGCTAAATTGTCTATAGTAAATCATACTTTATATATATAGTTTTTTTTTCTTCAGATTCTTTTACTTAATATAATAAATGATGTTTTAAAGAATCTAATTTTTTGAAAACGAACAACTATTTTACAGTTTCTCTACTTCCATTTGGCAAACAATATTCTAACCGCCAGGAAACAAAAGATAGTGTATTGCATAAATATAATAATACTATAATGTTTATTTAAATTCTTAAGGAGTAAACAAAGCACGTTTACATAGATTCCACAAACAATATAATAAACTTAATTTCTTTGGTGGAAAAATATAATATCTAATTTATGGGAATTTACACTTGAATGTACGTAGTGTCTTATTTTTATACTAATTAGCTTGTTCCATAGTTACAAAAATCTACTATATATATATATATATATATATGAAATTAATGCAGTGCATATTGATACAATTCGAGAGAACTTACAAATACCAACCATAGCTAATGTACTAACCTAACCCTTAATTGACATCCATATCAAGTACTAACCTAATAAGCCCATCGAAAGAGTCCAATTAAGATAATTAGAATCCTTAACCCAGGAGCCCACGTGAGACAAAGTATTGTTTTGAAAAGAAACATCCAATCAATGAAAGATCCTATCGAGAAGTAGGTTACAATGTGAATTGCGTCATTTTGCACTTTTCTCTATGTCTCCAAACTCATCTTCTCATCCTCATCCACCGCCATATTCGTTGCTAAACCATTCCTCTTCCCAAGTCCCACTCCTTCACATGCCCTCTCTCTCCTAATCTCTCCGTCAGTTCAGCAGCCATCGCAGCTCCAACACAACCACCAGATCCTTCTCAACTACCATATCCTCCGCAATTTCCATTGCAGACTACCCGACTCCACTCTCTCCAACCTCGATCCTTCCTAGATGCTAACACTTCTTCAGAAGATGTGGACTTACTTCAAAATGTTTTTACAACTTCACACACCCATTCTAATCTCGTCTTTCTTTCCTATCTTATAATCTTATTTTATACTCAAGTCCCTGTGTATCATCAAAGAAATATCAAGTAAGACAAACCTATACACCCTAGGTTATATATCAGAAAGTAAATATGAATCATAAATTCCAAAACATAAAAATCGAAGCAGAATAGGAAGTAAACAGTTTTTTTGTGTGTATTTTGGGATGTAAATACTCTTTGAGCTATGGACATAAAAATATAAATTATCATATTCCATAGAGAGGTGAAAACGAAGCAAAATTCCTTAAAAATTGACCACTTCTGAGGAGTAAATATTTAAGCACAAGAGAGCTGTATTTTATGTCAAAGTACAAACCAATACATATACGAACATAAAGAACACTAAGAAGGTGAAATAAAAATAATTCATTCATAGGATTATAGAGAAAAGGAATTTACCAGGAGGTGTCTATGGAGAGCTCTTGATAACAACCAACATGTATCGAAGTCAGACAGCCCTTAAATTTCAAAAGTGTGAGAATTCTACAATTTTGTGTTTACCTTACAATGGATTCAACAACCGAGGAAGGAAACTTGATTTCTCTATCTAGTTTCCCCTCCTATATATTCACATATTAAGATAAACAAATATGAGATATAACTGATAAAGATAATAACTTACTTTGTTTCACGTAAAAATATGGTGATTGCAACTGGAACAAATCTGGTAAGTTCATGTAAACATAGACGAAACCAAATAGGAATTAAACCGACGGAAATGGGCAAAGTAGAAATGAGTTTTGTGGAGCAGAATAAATGTCAGTTTTCAATTTCGAAAGCCTAAACATGGTGTCCTAGTAATCTCATAAATTCATGAGAAATAGATGAATAAATGCAATAACTTACCAATGATTAGCCGAGTATATCCAGCGTCGTTGTAGATCTTAGATTTGAAAATCGTTTTCTGAGTGAAGTTGAGATAAAAAAATCAAATCAATATGTAAAAATGAGAATTCGAGGGGGATGGGAGAGGCCAAGAGGCTGTAAGGGCTGGAGTTGATTCTGGAGTCTTGATATCCATGGGATAACAAAGAGAGACGACGGGGATGTGGATAGGGGATTTGAAGAGATTGCGTCAGTTTCGCTAGTGAAAATAAAGAGATGCTATCGTGAATCATAATTGTGCACTGAAGCGTAACCTCTAAAGATCTGAAGAGAACATGAGTTTAGTCTTTCGGCGTGGGAGATGAAGAAGATAACGATCCTTTGACGTATTATTTGGCTGGTTAATTGGCTGTTTAAAAATGTTAAGAAAGCCCAAAATGAAGGACTGGTTTTGTGCGATCTTTGTAATGGGCTAAGCATTACCGTAAATCAAACATACGGCCTAAAATCAACTTTACACGATAAACACCAAAACAGCCTAATTAAGAATGACATGGCAGAATCATGCGACGCCATTGGTCGATTAAATTATCCTACGTGGACAGTCTAAAAAGCCTAGAATAAGAGCTTTTAATAGTGTAAGATTCCTTTAGTCTCTAACGCACACGGCTAGGTCTTTTTCATGCTTATCTTTACTTTTTAAAGCCACAAGTCACAACCAAACACTTTCTTTTTCCAATAATTTATAATCTCCTTCTTACTTAATTACATTTACAATGTCTACATAGTGGGGAACTATTTATTCCATTTTAATGGTCAAGAAAATGTAATACATTAGAGCACCTCCAACGTTTAGGTTTACCCCAATATCTTTGACACTAAAAACAATTAAAAAAGAAGAAAAGGAAGAGAGACATATAGTATCTCCTGCAAGACATTCTCAGAAACAGTTTACATACATTTGTTACAGATGTCAACATTTAATTGATTTATCTATAAACTAAATGTAAGACACAAGGCCCAAGAGGCCCATCTCAACACAAGCTCTCCCGCCAAGCCCACTACACATTTAAATTCCTGCAACAAGAAAGACAAAACAGAGAAGTGTACGGCAAAGCACCAACAACTCTTATTCAACACCTTTGAACCTCTATTGTCGATTACAGAAGACTAATCTCCTTTACAGGCTGTGAAGATAAGATTAAAGGCTTGGCTCTAGATCCTTCTACTCTCTATATAAACGTGTATCAAACCTTTCTCTAAATAATAAGAAAAGTATTATTCAGTATTTCAAAATCTCTGTCTTTTTCTATTGTTCTTATGGTATCAGAGCCATACAACCTTAACATGTAAGCTATGGCAGATCCATTTCCACTTCCCAGTAACCTAAACATCCTTCACTCTGTTACCCTAAAGCTCAATGACTCCAACTACCTTCTCTGGAAAACTCAGTTTGAGTCCTTAGTCTCCAGTCAGTAGCTCATCGGCTTCATCAACGGAAGTGTCACTGCACCGTCTGCAACAGTTCAAGTCGTCAACAACAATGTCCCAGCCGAAGCTCCAAATCCGGCATATGAGTCTTGGTTCTGCACAGATCAGCTAGTTAAGTTATGGCTTTTTGGTACTCTTACAGAAGAGGTCCTAGGCTATGTTCACAACCTACTAACAGCGAGAGATGTCTGGTTGTCCTTAGCTGAGAACTTCAACAGAAGCTCACTTGCACGAGAGTTCACACTCCGCAGGAATCTTCAGCTCCTTACAAACAAAGGGAAAACTCTTGTCGTCTACAGCAGAGAGTTCAAAACAATCTGTGATGCTCTAAGCTCCATTGGAAAGCCAATCGATGAGTCCATGAAAATCTTTGGCTTTCTCAATGGATTGGGACGTGAATATGATCCCATCACCACTGTGATTCAGAGCTCCCTGACTAAGCTACCAGTTCCTACGTTCACTGATGTTGTCTCAGAAGTCCAAGGATTTGATGCTAAACTGCAGTCCTATGAGCAATCTCCTTTGTCGAACCCATCCCTCGCCTACAATGTTCAGCAACAGGCGCAAAACCCTAATGCTGCTCCTGTCTACAACCCTAACTACAGAGGCAGAGGTCGCTCCAACTACTATCGTGGACGAGGAGGCTACTCCACACGAGGGCGTGGCTTCACTCAACATCTGACAAGCAACCAAAACACTGGTGAACGTCCTAAGTGTCAAATCTGTGGTCGCATGGGTCACACTTCCCTAAAATGCTACAATAGATTTGACAACAACTTTCAAAGTCCAGAAGCCTACGCAGCTCAACAATCAGATAGTAAAGACTGGTATGCTGACTCTGGAGCCACTGCTCACATTACATCATCAGCAAACAATCTTCAGTCATCTCATCCGTATGAAGGACATGATGCAGTTATGGTCGGAGATGGTGATTATATGCCCATAACACACGTTGGATCCACAGCTATCACATCTCAGTCAGGTACTCTACACTTAAAAGAAGTTCTTGTCTGTCCAAATATACAAAAATCGCTGCTCTCTGTGTCTAAACTGTGTGAAGATTTCCCCTGTGGGATCTTCTTTAATATTAATCATGTCTATGTCATTGACCTTGAACATCAGAGAGTGATATCAAAGGGTCACAGAAGTAAGGGTCTTTATGTGTTGAAGAGTCAAGAGGTTGAAGCCTTTTACTCCAACTGTCAAGTTGCTGCGTCTGAAGCAACATGGCATCATCGCTTAGGCCACTCAAACCTTCAGATTCTTCAACAACTTTCAACCAGCAAGGATATACACATCAATAAGAGCAGCAGTGTCCCGGTCTGTGAGCCTTGCCAGATGGGGAAAAGCAGTAGATTTCCTTTCTTTCCGTCGAGTTCAAGAGAGTCCAAACCCCTACATATGGTTCATTGTGATTTGTGGGGTCCCTCTCCAGTAGTGTCTAATCAGGGTTTCAGATATTATGCAGTTTTTGTAGATGATCACTCTCGATTTACTTGGTTGTACCCACTTCAATATAAATCAGAGTTTTTCAGTGTCTTTGTTGCCTTTAAGAAACTGGTGGAAAAACAATACGACTCTGCAATCAAAGTCTTTCACAGTGATGGAGGTGGAGAGTTTGTGAACCACAAACTCAAGCAGTATCTGATGGAGTGTGGTATCAAACACATCATGTCTTGTCCATACACCCCTGAGCAAAATGGAATAGCTGAACGAAAACACCGGCACATCATAGAGCTTGGTCTCTCTATGATGTTTCACTGTCATCTTCCTCTCAACTACTGGCTTGAAGCTTTTCTCACAGCAAGCTACATTAGTAACCTCATCCCATCCTCTACCCTGAACAACAAAAGTGCCTATGAAACCTTGCTCCACAAGAAACCAGACTACACTCATCTACGAGTATTCGGCTCAGCTTGCTACCCATGCCTCAGACCTATCACCTCCAACAAGTTTGATCCCCGGTCTCTGCTATGTGTGTTTCTTGGATATAGCTCCCAGCACAAGGGCTATCGCTGTCTCCATCCTCCCACCGGAAAGATACACATCACCATACATGTCACATTTGATGAAAATAGCTTTCCCCTTCAAGTCCCAATACAAGGCGTTTGTTCCAAGATATGATACTCAACTGCTCTGTGCCTGGCAACAAGCGACAACTGAAGCCACTGAACCTGTCCCCTCTCAGATACCCAGAGAACTACCTGCTCCAACTCAAGCTGCTACACCTTTACCTACTCCCCTACCTGTTGCAGACCCAATTAATCATGAACCTAAACCAGCCCCTGCAGCAGAACAAGCTCGTGCAGCAGAACCAGCTCACATTCCCAACCAACATCCAATGCAGACAAGGGCCAAATCAGGAATATAGAAGCCAAACTCACGCTATGCTCTCCTGACATCTAAAAACACAACAAGTGAGCCGCGTAACATCACTGAAGCTATGGAGCATCCTCTCTGGAATGCTGCAGTTATGGAGGAAATTACAAATATTCACATGCTGAATACTTGGACTCTTGTTCCTTACACAGAAGGTATGAATGCCATCACAAGCAGATGGTTGTACACAACAAAGCTAAGGCCTGATGGGACTATAGATAAACGAAAAGTGAGATTGGTTGGAAAAGATTTTGGTCAGGAGGAAGGCGTTGATTACTTAGAGACTTTCAGCCCAGTTGTAAGAACTGCAACCATCCGTCTTATGCTTGGTATTTCCACATCCAAAGGATGGACAATTAAGCAACTGGATGTCAGCAGTGCTTTCCTACATGGTGAACTCAAGGAACCAGTATACATGTACCAACCTGAAGGGTTTGTGGACTCACAACGACCTAACCATGTCTGTTGTCTCAAAAAGGCTCTGTACAGTCTCAAGCAGGCACCCAGAGCGTGGTTTGACACCTTCAGCAACTACCTAATTGACTATGGATTTACCTGCAGCAAAGCTGATCCATCCCTCTTGACCCTGCACCAAACCGGTAAAACTATGATCCTTCTCCTATATGTTGATGATATTTTGTTGTCTGGAAATGATGATGCTCTCCTCAACGACCTACTTCAGTCACTTAACCATAGATTTGCTATGAAAGACCTCGGAACACCAAAGTACTTCCTCGGCATTGAGCTTGATACATATGCTGAGGGTCTGTTTCTGCATCAGACAGCCTACGCCAAGGATATCCTTCATCAAGCATCAATGTCAGACTTCAATCCTATGCCAACGCCTCTCCCTCAACGCATTGAAGATGATGAGTCAGAAGTATTCTCTGAACCAACCTATTTTAGAAGCCTTGCAGGAAAGCTTCAGTACCTTACAATCACAAGGCCAGATGTTCAGTTTGCTGTGAACTACATATGTCAGAAAATGCACAGGCCTACCTTATCTGACTTCAGTCTTCTTAAACGAGTTCTGCGCTACATAAACGGAACAGCTGAGCTTGGGATTCACCTGTTTAAAGATCAAAGTCTCCACCTAACTGCTTACTGTGACTCAGACTGGGCAGGCTGCAAAGAAACTCGACGCTCCACACCTGGTTTCTGTACCTTTCTTGGACCTAATATCATGTCATGGTCCGCAAAGCGTCAGGAGACTGTCTCACGGTCCTCAACGGAAGCTGAGTATAGAGCTCTAGCTGCAACTGCGCAGGAGATCACATGGATGTCCTTCCTGCTTCGTGACATGGGAATTGTTCAAACTGACGCAACTGAGCTCATGTGTGATAACTTGTCGGCTGTTTACTTGAGTGCCAATCCAGCTCTACACAAACGCTCTAAACACTTTGATACAGACTTACACTACATTCGTGAGCAAGTGGCACTGGGATTGATCAAAACTAAACACATTCCTGCTGCTCACCAGGTCGCTGACATCTTCACCAAACCTCTCCCAAAACAGCCGTTCCTGCAACTCAGAGACAAACTTAATGTTGGAGTTCCTCCTACCTCAAGTTTGAGGGGGAATGTAAGACACAAGGCCCAAGAGGCCCATCTCAACACAAGCTCTCCCGCCAAGCCCACTACACATTTGAATTCCTGCAACAAGAAAGACAAAACAGAGAAGTGTACGGCAAAGCACCAACAACTCTTATTCAACACCTTTGAACCTCTATTGTCGATTACAGAAGACTAATCTCCTTTACAGATTGTGAAGATAAGATTAGAGGCTTGGCTCTAGATCCTTCTACTCGCTCTATATAAACGTGTATCAAACCTTTCTCTAAATAATAAGAAAAGTATTATTCAGTATTTCAAAATCTCTGTCTTTTTCTATTGTTCTTATTAAAAACTAAATAGCAAAATCATGTTAAAAATTATCATGTAAGGTGTGAACACTTTTTTAAAGATCCCGCACCGTTAAGGTTGCTCTAGGGACATCTCATCAGGAACTTTACCAATGTTTAAAGTTTAAACAACAGATTTTTACCAATGTGATTGTAGAGACCGAAAAAGGTATTTAATAGTTAATTATATAGAATGAAGCACCTAAAAGGGTTTTGACGATACTTTAAACCTCTCAGTGGTGACAATTTTTCGATGAAATATGTCCTTGACCATAGTTTCGAAGTAATTAGTGTGTGTACATTTTCTAAAAGAGTTTTCTTACAACAGTTAATCATCTTTTATCACGAAACTCATTGCCGCCTCTCTCAATTACATAATTGTACATTTGGCTGATGTATTTTCTATAATGTATTCAACAGCAAAATATCCTATCATTAAGATATATCGCAATTCAGTCTTTGCTTGACTCATGAATTGCAATTATTTGGATTGAAAAACTAATTAAATGATTAGGTTAGTTAACATTTTTTTGGTCAACAGGTTAATCTAGTTATATGTCAAATTACATTTTAGTAACATATTTAAACTATATAGATAGTCAAAATATCTAATCGGAAGTGCAATTAAATACATAAACAAAGTCATAATACAAGTTTAATAATCTTTAATAATCTATTTTTAATTAAAGTTGTGTGATAAAAGAAAGGGAGAAAAAGAAACCTACATGTCAAAATCCTTACGTTAGTATTTTGGGAAATTAACTCAACTAGTATGAATTTTATTAATTATTATCACAACCATACAAAACTTATTTTTATTACTACCTTTTTTTTAATACCCAGCGTGTCCTTTTTTTACGTTGTGAGAAAAAACATATTTACGAGAATGCCATTACTTTTTTGTGCCACGTAGGCAAAAATTGGGTCCACGTAAGAATGCGGCATAAAACTCAGCCTCAATACGATATGAACTTCGTTACGGCCGAGATATAGGTGCGTTTCGGCTGACTTAACTAACCTAGCTGACTTATGAGAAATAAGCTGAGTTATGAACATAACTCAGTCGATCGTTACGGCTGACTTATAAAAATCTGGCTGGTTTATTTGATAACGG
>CAKOAT010365154.1:161535-171574 GCA_932364175.1 Eruca vesicaria subsp. sativa
CCCAGCCACCATAGCAATAACTCAGCCAAAACATAATCAATAACTCAGCCAAATCATAAATAATAAATAACTCAGCCACAACATAATGTATAACTCAGCTACAGTAATCAATAACTCAGCCAAAACATAATCAATAACTCAGTCGGATCATAATCAATAACTCAGCCACTTCATAAATCAAACTCAACTCAGCCACACTGTACAATAACTCAGTAACAACATAATCTATAACTCAGACACGACGTAAATCAAACTCAGGCACAACATACCAGAGAAGATGAGAAGATGATGTCGTAGATACGATTACGTCGAAACTTTTGCGGAGAAGAGGATGTCGACGAAGATGATATCGGAGACGGTTAGGGTTTAACGAGGTCGACGAAGATGATTTAAGATATCGGAAACATTGTTTGAAACGAGAGTATTAGTTGTGACGGAGATGATTTCGGGATTTCGGGATTTCGTAATCGGTTAGGGTTTAACGAGAGTTGTGACGGAGAAGAATGTAACATTAAGACTTTTTTTTTGTTCACCGGATATATGGGACTGTTGATTTTCCAGTGTAACTGATGACACAAATTAGTTAGTGACGTGGATTGTCAAATTATGATGTGGATTTAATAATTAAAATTTGTATCAATAGTAACAAAATTAAACAAGGGTGTTTATTGTAATTTACTAGGAGTCTAAAAACATTCTAGTAATTTTTAGAAAATATATATTATTCTAGTCATATACAAGCTTTTGTGTATCATTCTAGTAATTTTCTCTAGTATTTTTTTTCTGTTTTAGGATTTTTTTTCTAGTTCCTTTTATTATTTTTTAAATTTTATCTGTCTAATATTCTGTAACCATTATATCATGCAGTGTTTTTATTGGTTAAATTATTTTAATTAAATTAAATATCAACTTTATGTAAAAGTTAAAAAGTATAGTTCGTCTTATTTTCCAAATTTTAACCACAAATATTTGATAAATTAAGATCCCGAAAAGTATCTTTTAATCCCTAATAATTACTGACTAGGCAGGGACAATAATTGATTGGACAACAGATTAATTAGTTGTACAGTTATTTAGAATTCAAAACTTATGTCATAATTTCGCAATTAATTAGCAGTAATTTTTCTTTTCGAAGAAACAGTAAAATTTCATCTTTATTCCGCTGCTAAGACAAGGAAGTCAAAGAAACCAAATATTTTAATTTCTAAACTCAAATTATCCCTTTCAAATTAGAAAAATCTCAAAATTAAATTGTCTTGTAATTAGAAATATGACCACTTGCATATTTGGGCGGCTTACTTTCTGCCTGTAAATTAACATGCGGAATGATAGTATTTTAGTTTTTAATCAGCTGTACATTTTTTTTTGTCCACAATCAGCTGTACATTAAATTGGTATAATAGCTCTTTAACTATTAAACTGTTATCTGTTAAAACACAATATTATCATTCCCACTGTTTGGCACCATCTTATTTTGCTCGAATATCGTTCTCTGCATCATACTCACCAATCACCACAGAGCTATGACGATCGTTTTTTTTTTGAAATTATTGTTATGTGCATTTTACATGCACGTAAAGAGAGATGGATTATGGATCTATATAGAATATTCGTGTGTAGTCGCTTCAGAAAGCAGCTGTAACACCAGTCACCTCCTACGTGGAGTACAACGTGTCATCCCCCATGCATCAACAAATAACAATGTGACACCTGTCTCCCTCTCTAGGAACGATGGGTCACCAATAATATCTCGAACATAAAAGTTCATAAGCCCAACTACACTCGTCCAATGCCCAAATAAAAGTCCGAATAAAAGCCCAATAGCACCAAGTCCGTCCAAAAATCACCTTATTGCTTGTCTCACCTGAAATGGGAAGAAAGAGGGGTAAACGACTGGGGAGTCACCCAATGAGATATGGGATGCTACCCCGAAGTCCGTAGACCCGGACATAACACTCCAAATAAATATAAATTAAATCTAATATGTACAAACACGGTACCTAAAGTACCCAAGCAAACAAACAATGGTCCTAGCGGGGTGCACACCCGCTGCCCACTAACAGGCCAAACGCTGGGTTAAGTGCCCAGTCACACCGCCCGAAGACAATTTATCGACCATAACAGCCTACGACCCGGCCATTCGACTACAGCCGTCTGTAGCGCCCATACAATGCAGCATACAAAGGTCCCTTACTGTATCCGGCCAAAACAATTCCTAACTACAGATTACATTAAATGAAGCAATCAATGTTGAATCCTCTAACACCCTAATTCCGGTTTATGCAAAGAATTCTAAACCTAAACAAGCAGACACCAATCAGACCCTAAATTAGACTTAATTCACAAAGACGGAACACATTAGAAATAAAATATATTTATCTAAAGTTCTAAGTCGCGTACGAATCATTCGGAAGTAGACCATCACCTTAGTAACTGGGGAAAAGTGGTATCTATGAACTCCAGCTACTCAAATAGATCCCAAAGCTGAAATCAGACCGAAATTCCGAGTTAGAATTACCTTCGAACGGTCAAAAACGGGCGATTACAGAAAAGTCAACTCGCAGGTCAAAGGTCAACTCGGTCAACTCTTACCCAAGCCGGTCAACCCTTGACCAAATTGAAATCGAATTGGACCAACCGGTTTTCCTTAACCGGATTCGATTTCAATTGAACCAAAAACAAATCGATTGCAATCCGGTTTACTCCTACCCAAAATTTAATTGATTTTAACCACCGGTTTACCTTAACCAAGTTGTAATCGGACTGAACCGGGTCAAACCAGTCAACCAACCGGTTGACCGAGTCAACTGAGTTGACTCTCTGAGTTGACTCGGCCAAGTTGACCAAGTCACCGAAGAGTCACCGGCGACGGTCACCGGCGGCGACGGTGGTCAGGCGGCAGCGACACAGCGGCCTGGCGGTGGCGCATGAAACACACGCACGCGTGTGGCTTCGTCTGGACTCCGATTGAGGCGTGGTCGGTGTCTACGGCTTCGTCCCGACGGCATGAGATTCTGAATGGTTCAGAAGTTATTGACGATTTACTAAACAGACAAAACAAAGCTTGTACTCACTCCAATTCCCCGTGGTTTCCGAAAATTCCTCACTATGGCGAATGGTGGTGATGTGCTCGACGTGTGCTCGGCGTCTGGTGGTCATGGCGAGCTCCGGTGGTGGCTCAGAACCAAGGGTTACCCTTCTTCTCTCTTTCTTTCTCTCTCCGAGAGAGAGAGAGAGAGAGAGAGAGAGAGAGAGAGAGAGAGTCTCTCTCTCTCTCTCTCTCTCTCTCTCTCTCTCTCTCTCTCCTTCTGATTTTTGCAAACAAGAACTGATGGCTGAGGCTGAAATTAATAAGTAAAAGTCCTTGGGCTTTTGGGAGTTGACATGGGCTTGATGTGCCGGATGTGGGTCAGTTGTATGAAAAAGGCTTAATTAATTATAGTTGTATGAAAAGGCTTAATTAATTAAGTTCAAAAAAGCTTAATTAATTCGGGTCAATTCCACTTTGCATATTTTGTTGTTTCCTTCACAAACTAACAAAATGTATCGCTTTACACGCCATTTTTCAACTTTTAGGAGCGATTTTAACTATGGGAAAATTGAAAAAATAACCCTTAATTTTTGAAAATAAGCCAAAAAAATCTCCAACTCACAAACAAATCATTTTAACTTTCAACTTCTAGTCAAACATGAATAAATCTCATACTTTCGTTGACCAAGCCATTTTAATCTTGTCAAAAATCAACTGTTTAGTTCCGTTAGTTATATTTAACAGTTGACTTTTAATGAGCCTAAAATAGTTTGGTTAACGAAAGTATGAGATTTTTTTATCCTAATTTAAAAGTTAAAAGTTAAAATTGCGTACATTTTGTAGATATAATATTCAAAAATGAATTAAAAACAAAATAATTTATAAATCAGTTGCCGGAAATCCCTTTCACGTACTTGACTTCCTCATCTTCACTTGTTTCATCCTCTATTGAGTATATGTGATTATACTTTCAACAACAATGTGTTTAGGGTTTTACCTTTAACTTTTATGTTTTTATTCTTAAATTTTTTTTGAACATAACCATTTAATTATTTTATTTTATATCTGAATTTACAATATAATTGTATTTTTAATCAAGTTTTTTACTAAACAATTTTTTTTGTTTTTAATTCATTTGAAAATATTATAACTAAACATATTTGAACATATTTTATTAAGTTTGTAATTCTAATCGATATGATAAACTACAGTTTTTGTTGAAAAAAATAAAAGAAAAATAAAAATTTTTAGTTAAGATATTTTCAAGTGAACAATTTTAATCTTTAACATTTTAAATTAAAATAAAAAGATCTCATACTTTCGTTGATCAAACCATTTTAGGTTCATTAAAAGTCAACCGTTAAATATAACTAACGGAACTAAACAGTTAAATTTTGACGAAATTAAAATGGCTTGGTCAACGAAAGTATGAGATTTATTCGTGTTTGATTAGAAGTTGAAGGTTAAAATGGCGTGTTTGTGAGTTGGAGAATTTTTTGACTTATTTTCGAAAGTTGAGGGTTATTTTGTCAATTTTTTCCTTTAACTTTTTAAAACAATCACGAAGTCAAATAAAAAAGTATACATATAATACTTTATGATTTTTTTTTATGACAAATTACTACACTATGTGTAAGGACGCAAATTCTTACGATATAATAAAGTAAATAAACTTAAAGTATTTATATAAATAAATTAAAAATATATAAAATACCAATACAAGCCTTCACTACAAGGAAAAAAAGAGTTTTTATAGTGTAATGGGATAGCATTTTTCCATTTATGCTATGATTGATACATCACTTACTTTTAGATAGTGTTTAGGAAAATGAAAACGTTATCTTTGGTTAGGCCAAATTTTTAAATATTCTAATACATAGTTTACATCTTTATAATATTATTTGAGAAGTCACTTTTTTAGGTGTCACGCTCACGTTAACTCTCACGCTGGTTGATTACTATGATACCCCTAATGAATTAAAAATATAATTATCTATTATTTTCTTTTTAAAATTTTCCAAATAACAATACAAAATAAAAAGGAAACATTTATAAAATTTACAAAACTATTTAAAACTGAAAATATAAATATATATAATATGGTTTAATAAAATAGGAAAGTTAACAAAATAGTAATAATTAATTTAAATATATTTTAAATAACATAAATTATACTTTTGAAGTAATAAAATATTTTATATCTATATCTTCTTAGATTAAAAAAAGGAATATATGTATATAATGTGATTTCATAAAAAAATTTCACACAAAAAATATTGCTATTAGAAAAAGAAATTTTTTTTCATTAAAAAATAATTTTAAACAATAAAATATATATTTTCAAAATAATTATTTTTGTATACATCTATCTATTTATTAGATGATTACATAAAATAATCAACTAACATAAACTGATATACATTTAATTGACATTTTTTATAATTAGTATTATTGAAATTATTTTTTAGTATATTTATTTGACTATAATATCTTATAATTACAGTAAAAATATAAATTCTATTTTACTTATATAGTATAATTTCTCAAAAACAATCACTTTTTACTGACTATTTTAAGAGATACTAAAAATAAAACTAAAAATAAATTTAATTATAAACATCTTTTGATCAAGTAACTACAATTATTTTAAAATATCATAACACTATATAATTTAACGAGGTAGATATATTATATTTTAATAGTTAAAATTATCTGTTTTAAGAATAAGGATTCTGATTTACTTAAGTATTTTGATTGTGGTTATATTAAGTTTCACAAACATAAAAACAGAAAATAACTACAATTATTTTAAAATACCGTAACACTATATAATTTAATGAGGTAGATATATTATATTTTAATAGTTAAAATTATCTGTTTTCTTAATAAATCTTTTCATTTTTAATTTTCTGTTTTTATGTTTGTGAAACTTAATATAACCATAGTCAAAATACTTAAACAAATCAGAATCCTTATTTTTAAAATTATTTAAATAAATTTCAGTGCACCATCCAATCAAATCTAAAGCATAAATTTATTTATAATTTATAAAATATTTTAATTATTGTAAATATTGATATGTGTTCAAAAGCTTCTAAAAATTCATTAGTTACTTATGTATGTAATTTAGAATCAGAAACTTTAGTTTTTATTTTTGTTTCCTTCTAAGCACAAAAAAATCTTAAGTTATATATAATCTTACTAAATATACTTATATTTCTAAGATAACAACCAGCATAAATGCAACTAAGACAATTAATCAAAAATTTAATATATTTAAAATATAAAAGATAATAGTTGAATTCAGATAAATAGATAGAATCCAATATATCTAAATGATAACTAAATCGGCCGTAAAAACAATAAAACATACTAAATATAATATATCTAAAATTATATATATAATTAAAGTAATATAATATTATAATATAAATTAGACATACAAACTATAAATTAATTTAAAAATTAAAGTAAATATCAATTGATTATTATTGTGTATTTATTTTATAAATATACATGTCCGTGCATGAGCATGGGAAAATCACCTAGTAGCACTTTAGGTGAGAAACACTATGTATAAGTTTAGGCGGAATTTTATTTGTTCTTCCCTCTGTCTCTTTGGCTCAAATTTTCTTGATTCTTTCCGCTGTTTCTCACTCCCCAACACAGAAATCTCATCCCTTTCTCGATTGTGCTCCAATTTCTTAAAATTTCGTCATTGTGGTTTTCCAAAATCTCTCTTTTTGTTTTTTGTTTTTTATTTATTTTTTTAACACCAACTGATTATATTAAAATAAAATCTTATGGGTTGAAACAAACTAAAACAAGAACCGTGCTCAATGATAAGAAGATAGCAACCGGAGGTATACTCGACGGTAGAACAAAGCTAGAAAACATTACGAAAAGAATAAAGATAAAATCATCTCGGGGCGAGTCATGCTCAGCAAAAGGCGATTGTTCGGAAGAACAATTGTTAGTCGAAAACGACGTTGAAACACCAAAAAGACTAAGTGAATCTCGAGCTTTAGTTTTGCCTCCAAAGAGGCGCTTTGGATAAAGTTTGATGACATATGTGATGGTTGAAATAGGTTCAAACCTCGGAACTCAATATTACCGTATCGAGTCGAGTAATTTGTGACCAGAAACCTAAGCATACTGCTAACGCACTCGTTCAAACAGAATGTGTGAGAGCAAACATTGGATAAGTGGTAAAAAGCTTTGGGTTGGTTGGATCTGCGTACCACCACTCCGGTTTGAAGGTCGCATAGTTGACACTGTGAAAGACCGTCGATGCTTGAGACGGCATAATGTGATGGACACGCAACGATGATGTAGCTTTTAAATCTGGCGAGATAACCCTCTTGCACAGTAAGGTCAGCGACGAAGATACCGAGAAAGCCACAAAACCGGTATTGTGAAGAACCGTCGATGCTTGAGACGGCGTAATGTGATAAAGACGCAACAGTGAGATAGTCATGAGTAATACTAGCGAAACAACACTCTTGCACAAAAGATCCGGTGGTTACTAGGAGAAAGGGGTTTAGACGATATAGCTTAACTCCATAGAAACCTTGGCAAAAAGGGTGGGTCTGGGTCTTGGAGAACAGTCGCGGGATGGACACAAAACATTCGCCGGAGACAGTGGAAACCATCTCTATTCGGAAAAGGAAGCTCATCACGACTGCATGGGGCGAGGTGGTGGAGGTTTGTAGCGACGGAGAAGGGATGGTGTCAAGGCTAGATGGCGGCTCCAAAATCCGTTCTAGTGGTGAAGATCTTAAACCGTGTAGGTCCACTCTGTAGAGACCATGACATGGTCCATGTTAGAAGAGAGATTTGCGGTATAATACCCAAGGAAGCAGCTTGCATAGGTTGGTGAAAGGCGGATGGAGATGGTGACTGGTACTGGTGACAGAGGAGGCTCAGAGGTGGCGTGGAGTGGTGTAGGCACTTTATATCTGCAGAGCCAAACAGATCTGGCAAGCCAATCAGGCTGAGTAGATCTGGTGGTTTGCATTGTACATAGAGGAGAGGAGTCTAGTAGCGAGGTACGGTGAACGGCGGTTGTAGGAGATGATGGAGAGATGACGGCGGCGAGACAGGCAGTGACCTGGAGAGGAGTTGGAGAAGCGGTGGTTTCGAGAGGAGTTGGATAGGCGGTGGTCTGGAGAAGAATTGGGAAGAAGGTTTCGAGAGAAGTTGGAGAAACAAAGTCGTAGGAAAGGGCCAAGACACAGCACCAGATGTTGAAGACGAAACTACCTTACAGAGCGAAAGAAGAGGAGCAAGTGATGGAGTAGAGGGCCCGACGCCGGCGGCCAAAGGCCTTACCGGCGTCGAGAAGAACTGCTTGCGGTGGCGACTTGAAAATCGTGTCTGGGAGCTTTTTCTAGGGTGAACTCAGGGGGATTTCTTAATAGCAACTGGTTTTCCAAAATATCTAAAACACAAATTAAATTGTTCGATTCTTCCAGGTAAAATTGATATTTCATCTTTTTATTTTTGTTTCTGATAAAAAATCGTTTATTTCTCTTTAATTGGTGGTGATTTAGGGTTATTGCATGTTCAATTATTTTGTCTTGTTTACTCTTCTGTAGGGAGGGTTTGTTTCGGATCTTTGGAGAAAGGTACTCTACTGTGATTTTCTAGGTTTGTCTATAACTTTTTGTTGGGGTCAAAATCGGTACGACGAAATCAATAGCCAAAATTCCCCGCAAAAATATAAAAGGAATAATTTTATAAAACCCAAGAAGTCGTTTTATAAAACAAGAAGCCGTTTTATAAAACTCGCAGATCGTTTTATAAAACTCGAGAAGCTGTTTTATAAAACTCGAAGATCATCTTATAAAACTCGAAGATCGTTTTATAAAACTCGAGAAGCCTTTTTATAAAACCAGAAGATCGTTTTATAAAACTCGAGAAGCCGTTTTATAAAACTCGAAGATCGTTTTATAAAACTCGAAGATCGTTTTATAAAACTCGAGATCGTTTTACAAAATTCGAAGACCGTTTTATAAAACTCGAGAAATCGTTTTACAAAACCGAAAAACCAAAAAAAGCCGCAAAACGCGACTAGTCACGACTAGTTCGCCTGCTGGCAAACTAAGCCAGGCTGGCTTAGTTTGCCAGCAGGCGAACTAGAGCCTCCCCGACCAGTTCGCCTGCTGGCGAACTAGACCGTCCCGGACTAGTTCGCCAGCAGGCGAACTAGAGACTCCCAACTAGTTCGCCTCCTGGCGAACTAAGCCAAGTTGGCTTAGTTCGCCAGCAGGCGAACTAGGCACTCCCCGACTAGTTCGCCTGCTGGCAAACTAAGCCAGTCCGGCTTAGTTCACTAGCAGGCGAACTAGAGACCTCCCGGATCTCCCGCATCCCCGATTCGAACCTTACGTCCTTCGACACGGTCACATTCTGAACCACGGCCGAAATGTCTCTCGTTTCATCTCGATCCGACTTATCGTTTGAATTCTACGATAAAAACCGCAAAACTCCGTTTTCCCGAAAAGAACTCGAAGAAATCGTATAGAACGGCAACGGTTAAGCAAGACACCGAACATCGCCTAAACTATACGATTTATCCGAGATTTTTGTTAAGATCATGAAAACGTGTTTTTAATAAAAAAACGTCGAGAAAATCGTAAAAACGGCATCGGATCAGGAAACGGTCTCGTTAAAGTCGTAAAACGGTTTTTATCGTAAAACGGCCCGAAAGGTCCTGAAACACGATAAAAACCCATCTCGCGACATTAACGAAATCAAACCCGAAGATACGATAGCATTTTGACGGTTTACTCGCAGATGGAAGATAAAAGGCAAATTTGAAGATAAATAGAAGATTTCCACGGAAGAAAAGGAAGGATCGACAGATATGGAAAGTTCCCGATATATTCGGTTTCGGGCAAAATGGAAAGATCAAAACCGCCTAAGGAGGAGTATATAAGGAGGAGGCATAGGGCAGAAGCTGGGACACGATTTTCAGAGCTCTCACCACCAAAATTAGCATTTAGA
>CAKOAT010365154.1:171674-226234 GCA_932364175.1 Eruca vesicaria subsp. sativa
AAGTTTTCGGCTACTCTTTTTGTACCAGTTCTTACGCAGATTCGGAATAAGAACCTCTTTGCTCTCAATTTCGTTTATTCTTTTAAAATTCTAAGTTTATCGTTTTCTTAATCTTCGTTGTGCGGTTCTGCAGATAGCCGGTTCCTCTGGAAACTTAGGGTTTTCCCGAAGTTTCCTTTTTTACGATTTATTGACAGTATGTGGATTTCGGTTCCCACAGTTTGGCGCTAGAAGGAGGGGGGGGGTCGGATCTATCTTACACCGAAGCCGCAACATGTCCAACGAAGAAACGATGACTGGTGACAACCAAACTCGAAACGAACGAGATAACGTTGAAACAACACCACCCCAAGGTGTGTCTGCGGCCAATGCTACAAACTCTAACGCCGAGACCCTCGAAAAGATGCTTTCCGAGTTTAACAAAAAATCGGAAGAGCAGGAAAAGCTCATTGGTTCGCTCGCGAAACGGGTAGGAACCCTAACCGCGAAAACCCAAGCAATTCGCCCCCGCGGAACTATTAAGATCCGCAGAAGGAGGCTCGACTTTGGCGCTCCTACGGATCGTCCCAGAACCGAGCAGGGTAACTTACCGGAAAAGGATTCCGGAAAAGACAATCCTGATGCAACGCTGAACGCATCGGAGAAACCTCCTACTCACGAGCAGGAGACCGAGGGCGACAGCATCGAAAGGGTTAACCTGGAGACAAGCGACCAGGCCGATTCATCGGACGAAGACGCTGACGTCTATCCTAGGAGAAGAAAGACTCGAAGTCCTCGGCCGGAGTCTTCTCCCGAACGTTCTTTTACTGGAGACGAGGGGGAACTCGACTTCGTGCGATACGCAAAAACCGCTGAGGAGTGATCTCCAGTCACTCGCAGCAAACGCCGACAAGGTCGGAAAACTGTTGGCGGTCTGACCGAGATTCGCGATCTCCGCGAATATATCACTAAAACGGCCGCAACGGTAAAAGCGGTGAAATCTCAGATTCACCACGCTACCAGCGCCGCACCCGATATTGATTGGCTACTGTACGAGTCTCGGAAAATGCCCTTCACGGCTCGCATCACCGAGATCAAACTGCCCGATCCCGGAAAACTTAAGGTGCCGACTTACGACGGGACGTCCGATCCCAAAGCGTACCTACAAGCATTCCAGATCACCATGGGACGAGCCAAGCTCCACGACAACGACAAAAACGCAGGCTACTTCCGCCTCTTCGTCGATAACCTAGAAGGAGCAGCGCTCGAATGGTTCGCCAAAATTAGGCGAAATTCGATCGGAAGTTTCCGTCGACTGGCTTCAGAATTCCTGAAGCAGTACTCGATGTTCATTAACCCGGAAACCTCCGACGCCGACCTCTGGAGCTTGGTGCAGAAGAAGGACGAATCTCTCCGCGATTTCATGAGTAGGTTCAAACTCGTCATGGCTAGGGTTAGCGGGATTAGCGACAAAGCCGCCATCGACGCGTTAAGAAAATTGCTCTAGTATAAATCAAAATTCCACAAGTGGATAACTCTCGAGAAACCGCGGACAATCCAGGATGCGCTCCGTAAAGCCACTGACTTCATAACCATCGAAGAAGAGACTAAAATCCTGTCCGAGAAGCATAAACCGACGAAAACATCCGCGAAGGATAACGCGTCCGAGCAGAAACAGAAAAAGAGGAACTCTCGTAACGACAAATTCGTCCATCTCGAGGGACAGGATCTCCAAGGGGCGCATAAATACGTCATCAACTCCGGTTCGGAGCAAGGGCGAACTACGAGTAACACGTGGACGAGAAATTCGAATTACAACGAGGATTCTTTCTGCGACCTCCACCAAACCCGTGGGCATTCCACCGTGAACTGCAAAGTTCTCGGCGCCAGACTTGCCGCAAAATTGGTCGCCGGCGAACTTTCCGAGATATCCAGTGTCAAGGATCTCATCCGCGATTCGGATCGCCTTCCGAAGAACGACAGGAATGCGCGAGCAGAAACTCCGCCTCAGGGAAACCAGTCAGGCGAAAAACACGGACGAAGACAAGACGAGAAGGGTAACGACGCTAACCGCCGAAAAATCAACATGATTATCGGCGAATCGCAATACTACAACGACACCGTCTCGTCTATCAAATCCTACCAACGCAAAGCCGAAACCGGCTTAAGTTGGAAGGTACCGACGGATGACTCTCCGAAAGGAGTAATCTCATTCGACGACGCTGAAACCGGCGGAATCGACCAACCTCATGCCGATCCTCTTGTCATCGACTTAGTGATAAGCGATTTAGAAGTCGCTCGGATCTTGGTCGATACTGGAAGTACTGTCAACGTAATCTTCCGCAACACGCTAGCAAGCATGGGAATCGACCTCTCAGAAGTCGAGCCGGTTCCAAAACCGTTGAGAAGTTTCTCCGGCGAGACGTCAATGACCCTGGGATCGATCTGATTACCGGTCGCCGCAAAAGAAGTGACAAAAATCGTTAACTTCGCGGTAGTCGATTTCCCGGCTATCTACTACGTGATTATGGGAACGCCTTGGATAAATTTCATGAAGGCGGTTCTGTCAACATATCACTTAGGCATCAAATTCCCAACACCCACGGGAGTCGCAGCAATTTGGGGTTGCCAAAGACAATCGCGATCCTGCTTCCTGGCCGAACATAAGCTGAGGCAATTGGTAGTAGCAATCGTGAAACCAAAACGGGCAAAGGTCACGCCACCGACCACAGAAGATGACCCATAGCAAGCAACGGCCGAGAAACCAGAAGTTTCCGCACCCAGCTCTTCCACCCGGCCAGAGGAGACAATTCCGGACAAAGACATTGATCCTGCAACTGAAGCGATCGAGAAATCTGCGACAGCCGAGTAAGCACACTCGCGAAAACAATCAGAACTACGAGATGGCTTGATTTCCGAAAGGAATACGTAGGCAGCTTGCCTAAAGACGAGTTCAGCTATCCCCCCTTCCAAAACGAGGGGGGGAGTGGGTGAGTATACGAGTATTCGTATACTCCCAAATTTTTTTTACAAAATTTCTTTTAGCTTTGTAATCGAAAATTTTTCGAAATTTTTAATAAAGATAGAGTTAGAATATCTCTGCTACTATCAAAAACGCAAATCCGGAAAATCGCTTCCGCAGTAACAACTATTTAATCGTTTTTCTAAAACTTGCATATCAAAATATATTCGGAAAGAACTGGCGAGACGTCGCCTGAACTCTCAAAGAAAAATATTTCCCCAAGTCCGTCCGCAACTATAAAAACACGAACGCTCGGCGATTGGCCCCGTCGAGCACACTAGCCGTCCTAAACAAACGCATCGACCTATCGGTCCGCATACATCCGACTAGGATAAAATAGCGCGCTATAAAAGAAATCCAAATTTTTGGTCAGCACTTTCGGGCAACTTAGAAATTGTTCCCGGTGAGATGCTCGATTCCAACCATACAAATCGTATAAGCCGAGAACCTATCGCGGATTCTAAATCGGTATGGAATAAGGTTAAAATCGCAACGGGCAAAACGAAAGCCGACTAGTCATCGCATAGCCCCAATCCGAAAGTAAACCTAGGTCTTGCCCTAAACCCAGCACACTGGTCGCTAACGTCTCAAGGCATGAATCGAGATCCTATAGGCATGTCTCTTCGCCCACATCTAAACACTCGCGAAAATCGAAACATCCCGGGTTAAACGAATCGGACGATTTACACCAAAGAGTTAGATACGAGATGACAACTCGTATCCTTCCCTCTACATCTAACACAAAACATGAATTTCATACTTAGAAAATATTTTCTTATTAGAAAGCATCCAAGTACATACCGCCCAGCGGTAGGGATTCAAAGCCACCAACGGCCAGTCCCGGAAAAACAACAACAAAATCGAAAAACGACTAAACATCGCACACTGAAGTCATCAAACGCGGACTGATCAACTTCACCCTCCGCATCCGAAATCCCAGGTCCAACTTTGACCGAATTCGGCGACACCACGATGGGATTCCATTGATCCCACATGCGCGCCTTAAGGTCGAAAAGTTCGGGCTGCATATCTCTTTCCCGATCCAAGTGTCCCCACCGCACAGAGTATTCCTTAGCAAACGAATACCCTTCATTCTGAGTTAGGGACAACCCATGAACGATCCCGCGAAATTCGCGATAATCACCATGCGCCCGTTGAACAACTTTGGCATCCGAACAACCGGTTGCAAATCGCTCACGACGAGCCTTCATCTTTTCGGCAACCTCTCGTTTGCCCGCACGACGAGCACGACGATTCCTTTGGTCAGAGATCTCCTTGGCACGAGGAGATCTAGCCGCGCACTCATCCCTCACGCGAGCAACCTCCCTCACAACCACTTCTTCGGTTCGGTTGGCCTCGACCTCTGCCCGAAGACGAGCAACCTCTTTTTCAGCCATGTTCGCTCGAAACTCGGCAAGGCGAGCTTCTGCAGTACGGCTGTCTAGGGCCCGGCTCATGACAAGGAAACCCTACCAAAAAAAAAATATATATATTAATTAATATCATAAAAACCGCTCGAAAAAGAAAATAATAAACACACGTACCTCCTTGGCTTTCTAAGACCCCCTAATAAACTCTGGGACTTGATCATGGTCGATGTCCGAAAAATGGGAGGTCGATGATCCGCCCGCCTTCGTCCAGACGCCTTCTTCCGTCTGACTATCAAGGAAGTCCTTGAGAATATTATCAGGAGAAGCCGCGCGTTCAGAGTTATCGTCTCCGACAACCGGATTTTTATCCCTTCGGAAGCTTGACTTGCCACTCCTCATCGAGGGAACATACGGAATAAACTCCCCGATAAACGGATCCTCTTCATAAATCAGAGAATCCGCAAAGAGTCGAGATCGGAAGAGGGCAACCGCTTGGCGGACGCGTTGCGGAGAAAAACTGCACCAACCAACTTCACCACGTTTGAGAGAAGCGGTGATGTTCTGGAGATCCACGGGATACGGAGGCAAAGGGTTGGTCACTGCGGAAAAACAGAAACGAATAAAAAAAAATAAGAGGAAGAAGATTCGTATGAACTCGATTCACATACCTTTCCGACCCCACGTGGTCGTAAAAAGCGGAATGCAACCCTCCTCGACTGACGCACTGTCGATACGAACGTAGAAGAAATTTTTCTTCCAAGAAGTAGAGAGCGTTGAGCAGCCCGTAAAAATTTCGTCACGAGGGCATAGAGTGATCCTCTGCGATTGCCCCGTGGGCTTCAACAGACTCTCGAGATGATCGACGTTATGGGTAATTCCCTGCTATAACTCAGCGTCAGGAGACCAACGAGTTGCTTTAAACCCGGGGGAGTCAGCTGACTGATCGATAGCCTCAGCCTGTGAAGGTAATGAACAATGATTTCCGGGATCGGAAACCATAAGTGGCACTGTTGCAAGAAAATGTTGTAACATGTGAAAAAACCCTCGGGCGCATCCTTGTCGCCCTCCCCGGCAAGTGGGAGACGAAACTCGACAGCCTCTGGAACTCGGCAAAATTCGCGCATGTAATCGATACTGTTAAAAAGAGCCGAGCTCGGATATCCACAAGTTTGATCGACGTCCGACAAAGCTGGAACCCAAGTCCCAGGCCTAGCGGACCTCGACTCATCTCCTAACGCCCAAAAAGCCTCACGGTCCGTCGGATCGATTAACGGGGACGAATATTCTTCTTTCGGAGCTGAAACTGGAGGCTGCGAGCTCGTTTCCTCAGAATTGCGAGAATTGGAGCTAGTTGAAGAACGAGTCCTTCTTCCTGAAAACATGTTTGAAGATCCCCAAAGAAAGTAGAGAGAAAAGTTTCTTGGATAAGTTGTAGAAAATGGGGTAAAGAATTAAAAATTTTACTCCATCTACTTATAAGGAAATTTTTTACTATTCACCCTTGGACTTTTGGCCATTAAAGTTCCGCCTAATTCTACCAAACTCGCCAAACAAGCTCAATCCACTCGCAAGAACCCCACGATTCTTACGAGCTGGGGGGCTAACTGTTGGGGTCAAAATCGGTACGACGGAATCAATAGCCAAAATTCCCCGCAAAAATATAAAAGGAATAGTTTTATAAAACCAAGAAGTCGTTTTATAAAACAAGAAGCCGTTTTATTAAACTCGCAGATCGTTTTATAAAACTCGAGAAGCCGTTTTATAAAACTCGAAGATCGTCTTATAAAACTCGAAGATCGTTTTATAAAACTCGAGAAGCCGTTTTATAAAACTCGAAGATCGTTTTATAAAACTCGAGAAGCCGTTTTATAAAACCAGAAGATCGTTTTATAAAACTCGAGAAGCCGTTTTATAAAACTCAAAGATCGTTTTATAAAACTCGAAGATCGTTTTATGAAACTCGAGATCGTTTTACAAAATTCGAAGACCGTTTTATAAAACTCGAGAAATCGTTTTACAAAACCGCGAAAAACCGAAAAAGCCGCAAAACGCGACTAGTCACGACTAGTTCGCCTGCTGGCGAACTAGAGACTCCCCGACTAGTTCTCCTGCTGGCGAACTAAGCCAAGCTGGCTTAGTTCGCCAGCAGGCGAACTAGACGGTCCCAGACTAGTTTGCCAGCAGGCGAACTAGAGGCTCCCAACTAGTTCGCCAGCAGGCGAACTAGGCACTCCCCGACTAGTTCGCCTGCTGGCAAACTAAGCCAGCCCGGCTTAGTTCGCCAGCAGGCGAACTAGAGACCTCCCGGATCTCCCGCAGCCCCGATTCGAACCTTACGTCCTTCGACACGGTCACATTCTAAACCACGGCCGAAATGTCTCTCGTTTCATCTCGATCCGACTTATCGTTTGAATTCTACGATAAAAACCGCAAAACTCCGTTTTCCCGAAAAGAACTCGAAGTAATCGTATAAAACGGCAACGGTTAAGCAAGACACCGAACATCGCCTAAACTATACGATTTATCCGAGATTTTTCGTTAAGATCATAAAAACGCGTTTTTATTAAAAAACGTCGAGAAAATCGTAAAAAACGGCATTGGATCAGGAAACGGTCTCGTTAAAGTCGTAAAACGGTTTTTATCGTAAAACGGCCCGAAAGGTCCTGAAACACGATAAAAACCCATCTCGCGACATTAACGAAATCAAACCCAAAGATACGATAGCATTTTGACGGTTTACTCGCAGATGGAAGATAAAAGGCAAGTTTGGAGATAAATAGAAGATTTCCGCGGAAGAAAAGGAAGGATCGACAGATATGGAAAGTTCCCGATATATTCGGTTTCGGGCGAAATGGAAAGATCAAAACCACCTAAGGAGGAGTATATAAGGAGGAGGCATAGGGCAGAAGCTGGGACACGATTTTCAGAGCTCTCGCCACCAAAATTAGCATTTAGGAATATTTCCGTTTTCTGTTAGCGAGCTGCGTCTCAATTAGGGTTTTTCGTTCTTAAGTTTTCGGCTACTCTTTTCGTACCAGTTCTTACGCAGATTCGGAATAAGAACCTCTTTGCTCTCAATTTCGTTTATTCTTTTAAAATTCTAAGTTTATCGTTTTCTTAATCTTCGTTGTGCGGTTCTGCAGATAGCCGGTTCCTCTGGAAACTTAGGGTTTTCCTGAAGTTTCCTTTTTTTACGATTTATTGACAGTAGGTGGATTTCGGTTCCCACACTTTTCATTTTTTAATCGATTTATGCTTTTGCTTGTATTTTGTAGCTCGTTAGGGAGAGTATGCCAATATGATCTTAATGAGGTGCGTTTTTAAATCCAAAGAGAAGACATTTTGTCAGGTAAAATCAATCGTTTATACTGATTCTTTAATAAGATCTAGCTGTTCATTTTGAGGGTTAATAAAGTTAGTGTTTTTATATACAATTGATCGGAGCAGTTGTGTCATGGATAAAGCTTGGGTCTGGTTACCAAGGTATTAAATTTAATGTCTTTTCCACATCTTTATTGATTTCATTCATCAAACTGTGATTCTGAATTCTTATTCTAATTTGCTAACATCTGATATGGATAGTCTTGAGTATGAACAAGGAGCAAGTGAGTTTGTTTCTTATTCAGCAAAACGTTTGGGTGATCCAGTTGAAATGTTTTGTCCTTGCGTTGATTGCGACAATGTCTGTCATCAATCAAGTGAGACAGTTTTTGAGCATCTAGTGATTAGAGGGATGGATGAAAAGTATAAGAGATGTAAATTTTGGAGTAAACACGGGGATACAAGGACTGATAAGAGAGCTGATGTTCAGACGTCTGAAAAATAGGCTTATGAGTTAATTAGGACAGCTTTTATGGCGAGTGATAGGAATCAACCATCTGAGAAGCAGAATACAGAAGGGTTAGATGGTATTGACAGGCCAAAAGAGGATGAGTTTAGAAAGAAGCTAGATGATGCAGAAACTCCATTGTACTAGACATGTCAAAAATACACAAAGGTTGCTGCAATCATGGGGCTTTACCGGAGAAAGGTCAAGAGTGGGATGTCAGAGAGCTGTTACGACCAGCTATTGACATTAGTTCATGACATGCTACCTAGAGACAATGTTCTACCTAAGTCTACAAATGAGATGAAGAAGTTTCTAAAAGTGTTTGGTTTTGGTTATGATGTTATCCATGCCTGCAAAAATGATTGTATACTCTATAGGAAACAATATGCAGAGTTGGTTTGTTGTCCAAGATGTAGTGAATCAAGATGGGAAAGGGATAAGCACACTGGTGAGGAGAAGAAAGAGATTCCATCTAAAGTGCTTAAATATTTTCCAGTAAAAATAATGTTTAGATCAAAACGGTTGGCTGAAGATTTGTGTTTGCACTAAAACAATGCAACTGAAGATGGAACTATGCGCCATCCAGTGGATTCATTGACTTGGGTTCAGGTAAACGATAAGTGGCCGTACTTTGCTGCTGAATCTAGAAACCTTAGACTAGGCCTTTCTACTGATGGCATGAATACATTCTCTATCCAAAACACCAAGTACAACACATGGCATGTGCTCTTAGTGAACTAGAATATGGCTCCAACTCAGTGTATGAAAGCAGAGAACATCATGTTGACAATGTTACTTCACGGACCAATCACACTTAGAAACAACATTGATGTATTTCTACAACCACTGATAGAGGATCTTAAGGACTTGTGGGCTGAAGGAATGAAGGTGTATGATTACTTTAAGAAGGAGAGTTTTAATTTAAGAACTATGTTGTAAGGGAGTATCACATATTACCCATGTTTAGGGACATTAGTTGGATGTAAAGTTAAGGGAAGCAAGCGTGTAATTTATGTGGGAAAGATACACCACATAGATGGATAAAGTTTAGTCGAAAACATGTGTATATCAGCAACATGAAGCGACTCATGCTTGGTCATCCTTACAGACGTAAAAAATGTTGGTTTGACAACGCAGTGAAGTTTGGTACTTAAAAGCGGATTCAGAGTGGAACATAAATATTTGAAAGCATTAGAAAATTTAAAAAACGAATTTAGGAGACCTTTTAGCTAAGAAGGGGAAGCAAAAAAATGACTAAAGGAGAAGATGATGATGATGTCGTTTCAGCTGAAGAATATCAAGAAGAGGATGATGTGGGGAGGTAAAAAAAGGACGTCTATCTTCTATGAGTTGTCTTACTGGAAGGTATGTTATGTTTTATAGTTAAATTTGACTTTGTGAATTTATTTCAACTAAGTAATTACTTTTCTGATAAGTAACTTTACATTATGTTGGCAAGACATGTTTGTGAGGCATAACATAGATGTTATGCACATGGAGAAAAATGTCTCTGGTGCACTATTATCTATTCTAATGAATAATGCAAAATCAAAGGATGAAATGAAAGCAAGAAGAGATTTAAAAGACATGGGAATTAGAAGTAATTTACATCCAAAGATACGTGGGAAAAGAACTTACTTACCTCTAGCTGTCTTCTGGCTTTCCAAGGAAGAAAAAAAAGTTTGTAGAAGATTATCCAACTTCAGAGGCTCTGATGAATATTGTGTCAATATCTCCAACTGTGTCTAATTGGATCCTCCTAATATTGGCAGCATGAAGTCACATGGCCATCATGTTCTTATGCAGAACCCGTTTCCTGTGACATTGAGAGGTTTATTGCCAAAAAGACCTTGCGTTGTTGTGAATCATATCTGCAACTACTACAACAGACTGTGCCAACGAGTTATAGATCCGGAGAAGCTATTGACACTAGAATCAGAGATTTTGGAAACAATGTGTCAGCTGAAGAAATTCTTTCCACTACATCATGTTTCACCTTCCATTACATTTAGCAAGAGAAGCACGCTTGGTTGCCCCGTACACTTCAGATGGATGTATTCTTTTGAGAGGTAAATTTGTTGGCTTTGTTATATACTTTAATAATAAACTAAAAACTTATGTAAAAAGAAATTGGTATGTAGGTATATGAAGACACTTAAAGCTTATGTCAATAATTTTGCAAAACTAGAAACTTATATGGCTGAGGGATATTTATCTAGTGAATGCATTGCATTTTGTATGCAGTTCCTTCGAAAATGTGTTCGAGTTGAAGAAACAATTACTAGAAAAATGAAGATGTTGAGGCAACTCAGAATGTCTTTGAAGGCCGACCACTGCAGAAAGCTACGGAAGTAACTCTAACATATAAGGAGAGAGTAATAGCTAATCATTATATCCTCATGAATACAACAGTCATGGATCCTTATATTGAGTAAGTGATACCTGAAATAGTATTAGATATATAGAGTTTCATCTTTGATTCATCATCTAACTTAAGGAAAGCAGGTTGCATTTGGAAGAGTTGCAAGCTTCAGATGAAAGATGCGCAAAAAAATGAAACCCTGTTATGGAAATACCATACTGAAAGTTTCCCATAGTGGATAAAAGATAAGGTAAGATAAACTTATTATTTTCTTGAATCTGTACATGTTGTATGATAATGATTTGTTTTCTGTTTCATGTTAGATACCTAATAACTTGAAGGAGTATTCACAAAGGCTGAGATGACTTGTTTTTGGATCAAGAAATATTGCTCACACATACAAGGGGTATATTGTTAATAGACATCGATACCATACAGACGATGTAAAGGGCAAAACACAGAACAGTGGAGTTGCATATGAAGGATTTTCAATGTGTCTAGTTAGTGCTAAAGATTCTAAGAAAATGGCCGACATGGTATATTACTATGGAGTGATAAAGGAGATCTTATTTCTGTACTACCACATGTTCCTGGTTCCCTTGTTTAAGTGTAGTTGGGCTAACAAAGGGAAAATAGTTAAAGAGGAAGATGGCTTCACACTTGTGAATCTGCAATGAACCAGTCATCATTTGCAAATGATCCTTACATTCTTCCATCGCAAGCTAAACATGTTTTCTATTTTAGAGAAGAGGATAGCTTGCCTTGGTATGTTGTTATAAGGGCACCACCAAAAAGATACCATGAGTTAGAGACAGAAGAAAAGATCGCCTCTGAACCATTATCTGTCCAACCAATAGAAGATATATGATATCAATCATCTGATGATGAGAGTTTCTTTGTCAGGGATGATTGTGAAGGAGTGTTGATTAATGTTTAATACTTAAAGTAGTTTTAGTTTTCTTTCAGGTTATCTGCTACAATCTCAAGATGTTCATAATCAAATCCGTCGCAGTAAGCACCAAGCAGGGGTTGATGCGAGTCCTCTAGTGTCTTTAGGTCATAAGAAACTGGAAAAGAACACTCCGGAGGTTAATGAAAGAGAAGAGAGTGTTGACAATTGTCGTGCAGAAGAGTCAACTGAGGAAGAGGACCAAGACGGAGAACAACATTCACCAACTGAAGAAGAATAAGCCATCCTTTTTCAACCGATGGAGTCTCACAAACTTATGATAGTCAGACACAACAATCTGATAACACAAAGAAGAAGATAAGAGTTCCAACTAAAATGCGCAAGTGGGAAAAAATGTAGAGGACAAGGTAGCACTACAAGAAAACATGTGTTTAACGACTACACTATTGGTTGTTAATTGGTCGTAATATGCCTTTTACGACCAATTAACATCGAAAACCCATTGGTCATTATTCGCTAGTCGTAATGCACCATTAGTGGTAACGTAGTCGTAATAGTACGACCACAAGCTGTAGTCGTAATANTAGCACTACAAGAAAACATGTGTTTAACGACTACACTATTGGTTGTTAATTGGTCGTAATATGCCTTTTACGACCAATTAACATCGAAAACCCATTGGTCATTATTCGCTAGTCGTAATGCACCATTAGTGGTAACGTAGTCGTAATAGTACGACCACAAGCTGTAGTCGTAATATTACGACTAATATATTGGTCGTAACTTTGACGTAACAAAGTTAGTCGTAACGTAGTCGTAATATAATTTGTCGTAAAACAAACGTAAACATTGATAGTTAATTAGTCGTAATTGTACAACTAAGTAACATCGACAGTAGCTGTTCATTGGCCGGAAATTAAAGACTAGTTTACGACCAATGTTGTTTTTATTTTTATATAATACGATTTTTTAATTCAATTTTTTTTTTATTTTTTTGTTTTTAATTCGATTTTTTATAAAAAAATTAATAAATTTTTAAAAATATATATAAAATTATATTTGATTAAAATAATATATAAATTATTCATACAAACAAAACCAAAAAAACTATGAAGGTGTGTTGTTGAGGTTCATTTCCTGGAAGAACTCGGAACCGTGCTGCTCCACACGTCGGTCTAAATCCACTTGCTCTTCCGGAGTGGGGTTGGGGTTAAAGCTCGGACGTAGAGCTTGCCATGCATTATCAACCGTCGAGTTTGGGTTCGAGGTCTTCATCATAAGATTGAACATGTTCGCCATAGCCTTGAACTTATCTTTATGCTTGTCTATGACTCTGTTGGCAGCTGCTAATTCATGCGGAGAGAGGAATCTTCTTCTATTCTCGCTGCGTGTTCGGCCCTCGCCCTCGTGACATCGTTCATAGTCCCGATCCCAACGATACGTCCCATTTTCTTCGGAGCAACCTACAAAAGATCAAATATTATTTATTAATTATATTTATATAATTAAGTACAAATGTGAAAATTTAATAAAAAATTAAAAATGTTAATAAAGTTAAAAGTTAAAATAATTTACCTGCTCAAAATTTTTGTCTTGCTCGATGGTGGAAAGCTGGACAGGTGGAGGATCCAGATTTTGTTGTGATATCTGAGTCTGGATCTCTTTGATCCGAGCCTCTACGTCGTTGTAGATCTTCTCTGCTTGCGGATGCACAAAAATCCTATCGGAACGCTGGTGGGTAATCTTGTATAGTCGGGCGAGAGATGGTGGTGCTACTTCTTTGGCAGCCTATATAAAAAATAAAATTAATTAAAATTTAAAGTTCAATAAATAATAATAAAATCAAGAACGATCAAACACTTACAATTTGAAGTGCCCTCCCAGCATGTGGGATCTGTCCGGAAGTATGAGGTACTGGCGGGTTACCTTGAGCATCCTTGGTCATCCGGACCGCATAGTACTTGGTAGACTTCTGCCTTGACTCGGGCTTCATCCAAAATGCCACCAAACCATTCCAAACGTCATTGCTGAGGTAGGTTGGTTTCGCCTCATCCGGTTTTAGCCTCCAGTCGTCCTTCCAATCCCCAACGATGTTCTTGAGGCGCTGCATCGCCTTTTTGTAGAACCCAGCTTTGATCTCCTCGTTGACACCAATAGACCAACTCCATTTTTGGTACAAAAAATTTATGAATAAAAAATATTAGTTATAATTTAACATACTATGAATTAATTTTTTTTAAAATGGAAAAATTAACCGCGAAACACTTGAACCACGTAATGCGAACGTGGTCCGGTGTAAGAGTCCAGTTCAAATGGGTAAGCCAAAAATTTTCCCGAGTGATATCCCCAATGCTCTGTCCTAAAACATTGTCCGTCGGAAACCTACAAAATTTGAAAGAATTTATATATTTATATCAATATTTATAATTAAATCAGTTTTTAAAATTTAAACTTTAATTAAATAATTTAGAATAATTACCAAAACGTGTCGGGGCGTCGATCCGGATCGACGACTCGTAAACCTTCTCGTCCCGGCATCTGGAGAATATCTTCCACCGTATATCTCGCATATGGTGCATTCGGCGGCACCATCAAATCTGGATGAAGACCGGGTGCAAGAGCCGGATCAGGTGCGGGATGCGGGGCCGTGACATGTGGGGGAGGCGGAGGGGGAGGCGGAGGGGGAGGGACATACTGCTCCGGCACATAAGTAAAGTAATCCGTAGGATCATCGTCAACCTGCGGATAGTACGGAGGTTGATCCTGATGATCATTAGGGTTGTAGGCCTGTGGAGGCACATACGACGGGTGAGTACTGGCCGGTTGGGTCTCTGGATACGTGTCATGGCCGGATGACGTGCTGGCGGATGATGTGCCGGCCGAGGTAGAAATAGTGGGGTCGTTTGATGATTGACCGAGAAAAGTACTCCTGTAGGAGTTTCTAGCCGCGAGGTTCCGAATTCTCTTTCTACCAGACATAGCAATATATATCTGAAATTTATAAAAAACATAGACGGTTAAATTAAACAATTCAAATATATCTAATTCCAATCCTAAGCTAATCTCAAACCTAAACTAATTACTTAACTAACCACCTAAAACTAAAAAAAATAAGAAGAAAAAACTCACCTAGAGAGAAGTTGAGTCGTTGTTAGAGAGAAGTGAATGAGCAACTAAATTGTTTCCGCGAGGTCCCTATATATATACAGTTTTGGGCTTGGTCATACATTAGTCGTAATAGTACGACTCAATTACTACTAATAGTCATAAACTAGTCGTACTATTACGTCCAAGTTACGACCAATACATATTACAACTACTGATTACGATTACATTACGACTAAGGTGTGTCCATCTAAACATTACGACCAATTAGGGTAGACACATTACGACTAATAGTTGTAACCTAGTCGTAATGTTACCACTATTTAGATTCGAATGATCAGTTAGTCGTAATGTAGTCGTAAAACACATTTCGAAACCCAAACCCCAAAACAAAAACCCAAACTACAAACCCCAAACACCAACCATCAAATCCCGAAACTCCAAAATAATTTCATAATGCAAAAATAATTAAGATATCGGATTAGGCGGATCATAATTTCATAATGCAAACATAATGTATTTTCTAACGGAATCAAATACAACTGACGTTAGAGTACATAATCAAACTTGATCACTCGTCCTCAAAAACATTTTCCACCTCATCATTTTCTTCAAATTCATTTTCGTTGGCTTCGTCCAAAATTGCATCGTCTGGAAGTTCTTCATATATCGGATTAAGCGGATCAACAAGTAAGATATCATCAATAAGCTTGTCAGGTACTTCTACTTCATTTACGGCATCTTCTTGTAAAGGCGGTTGTTCATCGTTCAATACTCGGTCCCGAGGTGTAACTTTTATAGCGGCTAACCAAGAACTTCCAGATTGTCTGATCCTTGGGTATGGTATACAACATACTTGTTGGTGTCAAAATCGGTCACGACGGAATGAATGGCTAAAAGTCTCCAAAAAAGTTAAAATAAAAATACGTTATAAAACTCGAGAAGTGGTTTTATAAAACTCGAGATATCGTTTTATAAAACTCAAGAAGTCGTTTTATAAAACTCGAGAAACCGTTTTATGAATCCGAAAGAAGATTCCGAACAAAGGAAATCCGCGAAAAAACTTGGAAATCATTATCTCGGAAGAATGAAACGAACGTCGATTACACGATCGTCCGAGTTAAGCATAAAACTGCGAAAAACCGAAACCACCGTAAAATGCGAGCTAGTCACGTCACGACTAGCTCGCCGTACGGCGAGCTAGAAGCTTCCCGGGTAGCTCGCCGAACGGCGAGCTGAACCGGTCCGGTTTGGCTCGTCGTGCGTCGAGCAGACCATCCCGAGCCTCGATCCCCAACGTCCCGATTCAAGGCTCACGTCCTTCGAAACGATCATGTCCAGAACCACGGTCGAAATGTCTCCCGTTTCGTCTCAATCCATCTTACCGTTCGAGTTTTACGATAAAAACCGTAAAACTTTGTTTTCTCGAAAAGAACTCGAGGAAATCGTATAAAATGGCAATGGTTAAACAAATATCTGAACATTGCCTAAACTATACGATTTATTTAAGATTTTTCATAAAATCGTAAAAAACGCGTTTTTAGTATAAAACGTCGTGTGAATCATAAAAACGGCAACGATTAACCAAAAAACGAACGTAGCTAAACTTTACGATTAACTCGAGGAATTTACTAAAAACGGCATTGGATCAGGAAACGATCTCGTATAAAGTCGCAAAACGGCTCGGAAGATTCTAAAACCTGAAGATACGATGACGTTTTGACGATTTACCTGCAGAAAGAAGATAAATGTCAAGTTTGAAGATAAATAGAAGATTTCCGCTGGAAAAAAGGAAAGATAATCATAAAAGGAAGATTCTCTATAAACTCGAATCTGGGCGAAATGGAAGGACCAAACCGCCAAGGAAGGAAGTATATAAGCAAGAGGCATAGGGCAGAAGCAGAAGACGAATTTCAGAGCTCTAATCTGAGACTTTTACAATTTCTAGACTTAGAATTTTCCGCACTTAGAAACTTAGGCTTTTTTCTCGACAAGTTCGGTTTCTATGACTGGCGCTCAATTACTAGACGAACTCGCCCAGGCAGTTCGATCTCTGGTCCAGATCTATCAACTGAACTACGTTCGAATTGATCCTCGAAAGGGGTACGTAGGCAGCCTTTCATAAGGTTCAGTCCAAAATCAATCAAACCTTTTTTCTTATCTTTTTCCGTCTTTCGTTATCGAGCTGCAACTCGACTAGATTTATGGTTTTATGTTTGTAACTCGCTGATGGCCCCTGCAGTTTTATGTTTGTAACTCGCCAAAGCCTTTGTAATTCCTTGTAATGATCGCAACGCTCTGACGCAAATCGGAAATAAGATCGACTTTCTTTATAAATTTGTTTTATTGCGTTTTTCATATTTTTCCGCATTTATTTGGTTACTTGTCGTTGGCTTTCGCAGAGATCCGGTTCCTCTGGAAAATTAGGGTTTTCCTAAGTTTCATTATTTTACGGAAATCGACAGTAGGTGAATTTCGGTTCCCACAATACTTGGTCTGCCTGAGAAGCCAGTATGTAGGGCTCAAATTTGTTGTACCGCCATGTAGCATTTACGTCAACAACACAAAACTTACTATACCGAACACCTCTATTGACAGTGGGGTCAAACCAGTCACAATTGAAGAGTACGCATTTGAGCTTCATGCCGGGGAACTCCACATAGATTATCTTTTGTATGATTCCGTTGAAATCTGTTTCGCCTTTCACACATACTCCATAGTTCATTGTTGCTCTCCGGTTTCCATATTCGTAAGTGTGAAAAGTGTACCACGTGTGAAATACATAGATGCTGTGGTGACCTTCGCGACCGGACCTTGTATCAATTCGTGTAACCACTGAGGATAAAATGAATCATCATAATCGACCTGCAGGATCGATCATCAACAAATATATATATATATATATATATATAATTTCATAAAAAATATATTTACCTGGGTTTTTAACCACTTCACAAAGTGTTGATATTTCCTTTTCTTTATATCATTGGTTGATATCCCTGGTATAGCATCTTCGACTTAGGCAACGAAATCACGGTTTTAATATGAATTGATGATTAAGGATCGTAGTATATGTGTGGTAATTAAAACACTACGGAATATATAGAATACTACTTATACTTTTCAAAATACTCAAGCTCCTTGCAGTTAAGGAGTATATATGTGTGGGCACTGTGAGCGTCTTCAAAACTCGACCACCAAACTTCTTTCAATTTTCCACCTAGACGTCCAATCTGATAGAATATATCTGGAACGTCTTCAACAACATATGTCGGCACAACACCACCATCATCAGCCATGCTCGTATTTCTTTTCCATGTCCAGGCTTGTGATCCAAAGTATTACGACGTGAAGTGAGATGTTTTTGCATTCAAACTTCCAGCAACTATTGAACCTTCCACTCTGGCCAGATTTTTTGCTTTCCTTTTTAAATGTTTCATGGCCCGCTCGTAAGGATACATCCATCCATTATGAACAGGTCCATGAAGTAGTGCCTCATACGGAAGGTGGATAACAAGATGTTCCATGACGTCAAAAAAAGTCGGAGAAAATATTTTTTCAAAATTGCACATCAAGATCGGGATATTCTCATCAAGTTGTCTGATTACATCTACAGTTAAGGTGTGTGCACTAAGATCTCTGAAAAAAACTCCAATGCCTACGAATAATTAATAATGTACAAGCCAACATAAGAAACTTTCTAATGTACATGGCCAAAAAGTAATAATTAATAAATTTAATATTATTTGTTACCTGCAAGTGCTTCGTGAACATTTATTGGAAGTAACTCCGCAAATGCAAATGGTAGAAGTCGTTGCATAAACACATGACAGTCATGACTCTTCATCTCTGAAAATTTTTGTCCATGCTGATCCACACATTTTGATAAATATGAAACATATCCATCTGAAAACTTCACATCAGATGCCACCCACTTGAACAACGCCGCTTTTGCTGGTGCTGACAATCTGAAAATGGGAACCGTAATTTTCCCATCGTTTTGAATATGCAGCTTAACCCTAGAACATAATGCAGGCAAATCCAACCTTGAGTTCTTGTTATCTTTTGTCTTCCCAGAGACGTTCAACAAAGTATTGATGATGTTGTCCAAGAAATTCTTCTCTATATGCATCACATCAAGATTGTGGCGCAGAAGTAGATCTTTCCAATATGGAAGTTCCCAAAATATACTCTTTTTGTGTCAATTATGTTGTGTCTTGTAACCGTCGGGCATATTTGCAAGAGTGTGCCAATTACCCCCCATGGTGACTGTGTCTAGGCCTCCATAGTAATCAATATATTTCTCGATTTCTTCTCCAGTTAAATAGCGTGGAGCGGTGTCCCTTACAACCCTCTTTGACCGAAAAAATTTCTTATTCCTTCGGTACGGATGGTTAATGGGAAGAAATCTTCGATGAAAATCAAACCAGGAAGTTTTCCTACCATTCTTCAGCTGAAATGTGTCTGTGCTTCCCATACAATAAGGACAAGATAGTCTCCCATGCGTCGTTTAACCTGACAACATCCCATATGCAGGAAAGTCATTAATGGTCCACAAAAGAACTGCTTGCATTGTGAATTTTGTTTTTGTTGAACAATCATATGTTTGCACGCCTGTTGACCATAATTTCTTCAACTCTTTTATCAAAGGATGTAGAAAAAAATCTAGTGGCCTCTATGGATGCTTTGGTCCAGGTATCAATATACTCATGAAAAGCAATTCCTTTGCCATACACATCTCTGCAGGAAGGTTGTACGGTGTCAAGAAGACTGGCCAAAGCGAGTATTGTCTTCCAGACATTTCAAATGGACTAAAGCCATCTGTACAGAGCCCAATATAAACGTTCCGGGGGTTGCTTGCAAAATCAGGGTACACAGAATTCAAGTGTATCCACGCTTTTGCATCAGAGGGATGATTGATCTAGCCTTCCTTCTGAGTATGTTCCACATGCCATCTCATTGATGATGCCGTCTTCTCAGATTGATATAATATCTTCAGTCTATCCTTAATGGATAAGTACCACATCCCCTGGTACGACACCCTATTCCGTCCACGTCCTTGTGGTTTATATCGCGGCTTCTTGCAAAATTTTCACTCTAACAATTCTGCATCGTCTCCCCAGAAGATCATACAGTTGTCTATACAGACATCTATCATCTCTGAAGGTAAGCCAAAACTATGAACAAGTTTCTGAATCTCGTAATAAGATTCAGCACACAAATTATCTTCAGGAATATACTCTTTAACCAACTAAGCCCATGCATCCATACAAACTTCAGGTAAGTTATTACCAGTTTTGATATTCATCATCCTAGCCGCCAATGGTAATTTAGAAAGACCTTCTCTACAACCTTCATAAATTGGCTCATTAGCTGCTGCTAGCATTTCGTAAAATCTTTTTGCATCCAAGTTAGGCCCCTCTACATTTTCTACCTCCTCTATAATAGATGTTGTTTCACGTAATGCATATGTGACCATATCCTGCATCCTATCATGATATACCATATGATGATCCTCTTGAAGGTAACTTTCAGAAAGCAAATGTGGTTCCTCTCTGTTATTAACACTTTCAACCTGATTACTACTACTAGTTTTATTCCTATTATCACCTTCTCCGTGGTTAAACCAGATATAGTAATCTGGAGTAAATCCTCTATTTACTATATGTTTCCAAACCGTTTCACTAGCAACAAACTTTGTATTGTTGCATTTACGACAAGGACATAACATTTTACCTGATTCCAGTGTGAGAGACGTTTTTCTGGCCTGGTTCATGAACATCTCTGCTCTGTTGAGAAATTCGTCAGTTACTCTTCCCCTTGAATCTTTATGTGCATACATCCAACTCTGAATCTCATAAATATTTCTAGACATTTTATTAAAAGTTTTCTATTTTTTTTTCCTTCCTTTTTAAGAATGAGGGAGAAGATCAAATTTATAAAGAAATTTCAATTTTGGTAGGTAACAAAGCCAGAACGAACTTACGTTTTCAACTACCAATGTACAACTGTGAAACTCGTAACTTAGTAGTTAAATAATTGCAAAATATTAGTTGTAATTCAGTCGCACAGTTACGACCAATTTACAACTCCTGTGGACGCTGAGTAGTCGTTAATTGGTTGTTAAACAATTTAGATGTACATTAGTCGTAATATTACAACCAATGAGTGACTAATGACATTTATGAAGAATTAGGGACTACTTTTGTAATATTTGAAAAAAGGAGAAGAAAGCTACTGGAATCAAAAGTCCGTAGATTCTAAGCAAAACCAACGTTTCAACGTACGTCCCGCATTGATCTTTTTGGGGTTGTGATCCCAATAACTTTTTCTCTCGTATTCTCAGATTTTTTAAATCTTTCGACTCAATCAGGAGACATATACTCGAATCACGTAGGTTTTGCATTGGTCGATACCGAATATCCCAGTATCTATCAACTCTCTTTTTCAAATATTTCAAAATATTTGTTTGGTTTTCGGAGAAAAGGGTGGATTTTTTTATAGGAGATGTTACGACTAATTAACTTCAAATAATTTTACGAACAATTAGCCTCTATCTCCATCAATTGGTCGAAATCTTGTCGTAGATTACGACCAATTAGCATCGACATGTCTTTAAACCCTAAACTAAAATCCCAAACACCAGTGGTCGTACATCAGTCGTAATGGAACGACTAATGTATGACTACGCAAACACGTAGTCGTACATTGGTCGTTCAGTTACGACTAATGTACTACTAAGTTCATTGGTAGCACATTAACCTCTCATTTACGACTAATACATTTGGAGACGTAACTTAGTCCTAAATTTGATGGTAAATTACGACTACATATATGTAGACGTAATATGTAGTCGCTAGACCAACGTTTTCTTGTAGTGTAGATGTGGAGTTCAACGCTATAGGTGATCATGTTGGTAGTAGATCGGTGACACTCTCATACTTTCTTGGTCCTCTTGTCAGAGAGAATGTGCCATTTTTGTTAGATGAATGGAGACATCTCGAAGACAAAATAAAAGACGCTTTGTGGAAAGACATTCAGGTTGTTTTCTTAAAGTTTTGGGTAGATTATTAGTTTTAACTGTTTTAATGTTTAAATGCCAATGTTTGATAGGAAATATTCAACTTGACAGAGGAATGGAAAAGAATATGCAGTCTTTAAGCAGATGGATTGTTTGTGGATGGCCTCAAAAATCTAGACTCACTTCTATAGTTCGAACTACTAAAAACAAGGTTCAATTACAGAAAATAAAGCCCAGTAACATCCAATCTTCATCTGCTTGGAACAGTTGGGTGAAAGCCAGATGCACCACAACTTTAAGGTTATATTTAATTTTTATTATTTACTTATAAGATTTTTTTATAAAGAGAATAGTGATGTCATCTGAATGTTTATGTAAATAGGAACAAAGTTACAAATATAGGCAACTTAGAAAGATTCAAATTTCGCACACAACAAGTCGAAAAGGCATGACTCGACTAGCTCATGAGATGGTAAGTTTGTCTTTTTTATTGAATTTGCAAGTTGTAAACGTAATGACTTTAATTACACCTACTTGATCGAACTTTTAGAAGAGAAACAGTTATGTTCCTAAGAAAGTTACTAGAAGTAAGGTTTGGATAGCAGGCCATACGCATTATGATGGGCGATCCGAGAATGAAGAACATTCAAAAACTATAGTAAGAATGGTATGAATTCGTATTACTTATGGTTCAAGAAAATTGCAAATGTGTACGTTTTTTCGTTGCAGGAAAAGATCAAAACAATTGACAGTGAAACAAAGTCCAACTCTACGGATAACATTGGAGAATATGCTGTGAGTCAAGTTCTTGGAAAAGAGAGACCATGAAGACTTAGGGGGATGGGCAAATGGGCTACTATTACAAAGATGGCTTACTTACAGGCTCAAGACTTACATGTCCAGAAGCTTGAAGCTACTCAAGCAGAATTAATTACAAAGCTTGAAAAAGTTCCAAATTGTGGTTCTAGACTTAGCTGGTAAAAAGACAACTTTATTATTTACTTGTTCTTTCTTTATTTTATGTTGGTGTTCAGTATGATTCTTATTTGTTTTTTTTTTTGGTTATCTTAAACCTCTTAGAACAAATAGATGATGTTTCTAGTTTTGAATTAAGTGCTGGTAGCAAAAGAGAAATAAAGTGTCAGCTACTGGATTGGGTTTTGAGTGATGATGTGGTTGTATGTGAAGGAGAATACTACTCAAGTGAACCCACATATAAGATTTGTCGAATTCCCTTGGCTCCTAATGTGGCTGCTGTAACTGTAAATCTGTAGCAGTTCTAGATGCATGTGTTTGGAGACCATCTTCAATTTGTGGATCTCTTGCTGAAGCTATAGGAGTTAAAATTGCATGGCCATCTGAGAAGATAATACTGGACGATGATATTGACGTCTCAAAACATGCTAACACTGTCGGGTCAGAGGTAAATGAAAATTCTTTTGTGTTCCTTTCAAATTCACATTGAATAGATTACTAATATAGATATTTTGGATAATTTATTAGCCTACGGATGCATCAGTAGGAAGAGTTGAAATCTTTGATTACAGGAACTCAGAAGATAAGCTGATTGCAGAGGGTGTATTGTTGTCAACTGAACCTAACGAATTGGTGAACAATATTCCGCTTGTACCAAATGCTGCAGTTATTAGAGTTGAAGTAGTTGTTAAATATTCAGCTTTTTTATGGAGACCGCGAGTGGAATGTAAAAGATGGGTGATGCACTACATGAGAACATTGCTTCGCCAATTCATAGAATCCGAGAACACTGCTTTATCATCTGCTATACCAATAGAGGCATTAACCAATTATTACCCAAGATCTGATTTATTTAACCGTAAATATTATTTTACCGACTTTAAACCAATGAAATAACTGATTAGGATCTAATTATGTTTCTTAAGCAAATAATTTATAACCCAGACCCGAAAGATCTATTAACCAGAAACTTGTACCGCTAATTAACACCAAACAGAAATATAGGTTAAAAACCCCCAAATTGTGTGTTCTAATTTCATAAATTGAAAGAGAAAGTGAAGTTTAAGAGAGAAGATTAAACTCAAAGAGAGAAATCTAAAGGCAGAGATACAATATATTTATCTGTAAAGAGACATATGTATATTTGCAAAGAAGCTGCGAAGAAGATAGAGTTTTACAAAAGATATTAATTAAGTTTGTAAAGAAATAATAAAGTAAATGCGTAGACTGATGGTTAGCGCCTTATAATAAATTGACTTGCATCACAAGTACGAACCAAGAGTGTGTTTTTCTCTTAAATTTAAAGAATATAAAATGACGATTTTGTCCTTGTCTTCAACCTACTTTGCAATTTACAGACCCTAATTCCACATTCCATTCGTCTTTTTCACGATTTATGGATGTAGTATTTGACGACCCAGACATCACCAATTCCACTCTAGAAATTTAAACAATTAAATTTTTAAATTTGATTTTTAGGGTTCTTCACGTGTTCTTTTGAAAATTTAAAATGTCTAATAGGGGATTGGGTCGGATTAGATATTTGGATCTTCATTTGGGTCAGGTTTTTAGTTCAATTATTAAACAAATTGGTTTAACACCGGTTGACATTCTAAACCATTAAAACCAACTCAACTATTCAGTTAAGTGGAAACGGGTTTCGATCTTTCTATTTAGGGGGTAATAGGTTTATATACTTGAACTGTGTGTAATTAGGATAATAGATTATGTACATTTGTTACTATATGAAAGTTCGGATGTGGAAATAGGTCATTTACCCAATTCTCTTAAACAAAAGTTATACATCTTATATTGAGACTCTTACTTTTTAAATTAAAGGCAAAAAAACTTTTATCTCGTGTTTGTGCCAAAAATTTCTTAACTTTCAATTACTGACCGTTTTAAATTTCATATTTTGTTGACTCGGCCATTAAACAAATCCCAATAGTTAACTGTTTAAATCGCTTAAAAGTAATCATATGTTAAATCTCTAAACAACATCATTTTTAAAAATTGATTAAAACTGATTAAACAACGTCTTTTGGATTCTTTAAACACTTAAATCATTTCGTTCGCGAAACCAGAGTGAAGAAGATGAACTCGATTTGAGGCTCTAGTTTCGCGAAAGAGATGTTTAATCAGTTTTTAAAACAGTGTCGTTTAGAGAGAACATGCATTTATGTTTTAATCGATTTTAACAGTTGAATATTCGAGTTTCTTAAATAGCTAAATCAACAAAATATAAGAATTAAAATAGCTAATATTTAAAAGTTGATGATTTATTTTTGTTCAAGCATGAATCGAATAGTTTTTGGCTTTCATTTGAAAGTTTAGAATTCTAATGACCGTATTCTCTTCTTATATTGCAACAGTTCAAAGTTTTGGATAGGAGTGATTTGAGACTTCACATGTTCACATTCCACTAAAGATAATAATATTGGTGGTCTCTAAATGAGTTTTTACTGGGATCTGTAACAATAAAATTATAAAAGAAAATATAGAGTATATCCATAAAGAATTTTTTTCCATAATCTTGAGAGATTTTTTTTTGTCATCACTATAAATAAATTTAATTAGAACTCGAGTAACCAAACTGTAGATTACATGTCACTGTAAATAAAATTGATCAGTTGACTCCAAGCACCATATGCAAGACTATCCACTTTTGTATTTTGAGTTTGGGTGTGTGCATGATCACAAACATGCTAAAAGCTTTTATTCTTTGTATTTTTTCCAGGTAAGTTGTTAAAGCAAATTATTCTTCTGGTTCGACTAATTGAGAACAAGTTGACTTAATTGAGAACTAATTCAGCCAAAAGTGTGTTTCGTTGGCAAAAGAATTGAAACATAATGCCTCATAAGTTCTCAATTATAAACTTGGTAACTACTTCTACGTTTGTAACCAAAAGAATGGAAAACAAAAGTTCTTCCGTTCTGAATCAATACCAACAGCCTCTTTGATGTTGCACTCTACTTCTCAATAATCATTATCATATACATGTGTTGTTGTTATTGCCGCTGAGAAGCAACTCTCTGAACCCACCTTTAAAACAAATTCCCCAAGAACCCACCTTTTGATGAAGTGGACTGATGAGGATTTGTTTCAGTTGCAGTACCTGTAGCCTGTAGCATTCATTTTCCTGTTGCCAAGCACTAGCTGGAGCTTCTATGGTATTGGCACATCAGCAACTGGAGAAACCGGTTTTCCCTCCATTCCACGAGCTTCAGCGTCTCTAGGAGATTCCTCATCCTCAGTTCCTGATCGCTTAGTCTCAATCTGAAAGAGTTCAAAGCTTAGCGTAGCGCTGGATCCTGTGACCTGCCTGCGACTCATTTCAGGTGCTGGAAATAAATCAACGAATGTAGTAGAACCTTTAGTATATGAATCTTAAGTAACGTAGTAGTTAATGTAACCGCTGTCTTACTTGTTCCACAAGCTTCAGATCTTCAGGACAGTAGAGATTTTATAACTTTTTGTTTATCTTTGTCTACTGATTTATTAAGGATGAAACGTGTCTGACCAACCTAACCACTGATTCTAGGAATTTAATTGCACCAAAATGTTGTTTAGATTCCTGAAATATCAGTAGATGAACAAGGTTTCAGTAACCAACGGAAGTTGATGCTATGACACCTTGTGAACTGATCAGACCTGAACCTAAAACTTGTTTAAAATCTGAGAACAATGGAAGCTAGTATTTACGATTTTGAGAATGTGGTGTTAGCGCTATGGAAATATGTTAATTCTAATATTGTGATTTGAGCTCGAAATGTTGATTTACTTTGTTTCATGTTTGCTTGTTGCATAATCATGACTGAAGGTAGATTCCAGAGAACTCTCATTGCCTAAGGCTTGTTTGCAAACCTGTTTTAATTCCAGAGAACTCTCATTTCCTAACGCTTGTTTACAAACCTGGTTTAATTTCATCTTGTTTATAAAACAATAGAGGCTTAATTGATTCTTTATTAATCATATGAGGAGTATATATCCACAATACAAGTAGGGTATTAAATACTCTAAAGTATTTACAAAGAGATCCTCTATATATATGTATTCACTAACACACCCCCTCAAGATGGTGGGGCTGTTGTGACACCAATCTTGTTGCATATGTTGTGAAACATCGATCTTGGTAGAGGTTTGGTCAGGACGTCTGCTAACTGATCAAGTGTAGAGATAAGAGTGACATGAAGCAAACCATTCTGAACTTGTCCACAGACGAAATGATAGTTGATAGCTATGTGCTTCATTCGGGAGTGAAAGACCGGATTGACATAAAGGTACGTGGCACCAACATTGTCGCAATAGATAGTAGGAATTGAATTGAGATTATAGTAACACCAAGTTCAGTGAGCAGAGAACAAATCCAACGCATTTCTGCTGCTGCGTTTGCAACGGCCCTATATTCCGCTTCTGTCGAGGATCTAGCCACACCAGCTTGTTTTCGTGAGGACCATGACACAGGTTGGCTTCCAAGATAAATGACATAGCCATTAGTTGAGACATAGTCGTCAGAGTCACCTGCCCAGTCAGAATCCGAGAAACCATGAAGAAGCGGCTGGTGTTGCTTGCAAAGAAAGATTCCATGATTCAATGTTCCGGAGAGGTAACGCAGAACCCTTTTGATGGCTTGCTAGTGATCAGACATCGGCTTATGCATGAACTGCGATAGCCTATTGACTGCATATGATATATCTGGTCTGGTGAGCGCAAGGTATTGGAGACTTGAGTTGTTGTGGTTTGGATCTTAGCTTCTTGGTTGATAAGCTTCTCATGAAGTTCCGAGAGAGAGGGTGCTGTATCGCGGCTTTCAACTTGGTCCACTAGCGTCTCATGAAGTTCCGAGAGAGAGGGTCCTCAGGAAGGCCTCCAGGAATACGTTCAATCTGGTCCTCATGATCCATAGGCTTCCTAAGAAGTCGAAGCTGATCGAATCTCATCGTGAGTCCTTGGAATTAGTCGTTGATCGACTTTGTTCCTTTAGTCCAGTTGTCGAGTTGCTGGCGAACTTGTTTGATGTGTCCACGTGTCGGCTTCGCGTATGTGGCGTTGAGAGTGATCCAGATCTCCGCAGATGTTGTTGTAGTGGAGATGATAGGCTGGATTGAAGGGGTGATTGCTCCAAGAAGGCCGTTGTATATGAGCCTATCTTGACGTTTCCAGAGAGTGAAATCGTTGTTAGTAACGATTCCTTCATCAATAGTGATTGTAGCAGGCGGAACTACAATTGATCCATCGATGTGCCCGGCTAGATCGTAACCATCAAGCAAAACGTGTACTTGAAGGCTCCACATGAGGAAACTGGTTGAGGTGAGCTTTGTCACATCTGTCATATTGACATTGAGTAGGGTTTTTTTTGTTGAGACCGTGATGGTCTCGTTTTTAAAAGCTTGAGAGTCATCGGTCTGAGGCATGATGGCCAACGAGAAGAAGAAAATATTTCAAAAGAAAGGGATGGCGGCTAAGTTTAGGGTTAATGTAAGCTCTTATACCATAAAACAATAGAGGCTGAATTAATTATTTATTAATCAATCATATTAGGAGTATATATCTTATTATATAAATCTTGGTTTTTCAAAGTTATTAATTAACAAGACTGTGACATATGGCAACTATATATTTATGATTGTGACATGTATTAAGCTATTTCATAATTAATATATACATTATAGATAATAACAAAACGAATTTTGTTAAAAAAATAATTAGAATTCTCATGATTAAAAACAATTAGAATTCTCATGATTAATATTATGCAATAGTAATTTTCCATTTTTAAAATCCTAAATAAAGGATATTAAAAAAATACAATATTTGATAGTAATCTTTCATTTGATATTATGGAATGTATTAAAATTATCATGATTAAACATATATATACTCAGATAATAAAAAGGAATTTCGAAGATAATAATTTAAAAATTGTTTATTTTTTTTAAAAAAAAAAAGCTAAAAGGTTTTAATTATAGTTTTTCTTTTTACAAATCCTAAACAGAAAGATTTAAAATAAAATAAAAAACTAATTTTGAAAATAAAAAATTTTAAATATATTGTTTAAAAGTAAAAACAAATAAAGAGTATTTAATTGTAGTTTTCCTTTTTTACAAATCCAAAACAAAAAAACTATTTGTAAAATAAATTACTATCAATTTTCCTTTTCTAAAATCCTAAAAATATATTATTTGATAGTAATTTTCCTTTTAGAATTTTATATATGTAAAAATATATCATATTAACAACATATATATACAAAGAAAATGAAAATTATTTTATAGATAATATTTAAAAAATTTAATAGCAATTTCTAAACCATTTTCTTTTAAAAAATTTCAAACAAATAAAGATTTTCAAGAATAATTTATTTTATTCTAATTTTCCTGTTTCAAAATTCCGAATAAAAGGTATTTGAAAAACCCTATTTTATAATAATTGTCCGTTTCTAAAATCTTGGATATAAGAGAATTATTAAAGAATCCTTAATAGTTTTTTTAAAAATCATAAACAAAAAGTATTTGTAGAATAATTATTTCAATTAGTTTTATGTTCTTTTCTTCTTAAAGTGATGATGATTTTTAATATATATCTTAAGATAATAAATGAATTGTTAAGATATTAACTTTTTAAAAATAATTAAAGTAAAAAAATAACTTATAAGTTTTGAATTGTAGTTTTTCTTTATACAAATCCTAAAAAGAATATTTAAGATAATAAAAAACGAATTTCAAAAATAATAATTTTAAATGTTGTTTAAATTTTATTTTTAAAATAAAGGTGTTTAATTATAGATTTCCTTTCTACAAATCCTAAGAAAAAATATTTGTAAAATAATTTATTTATTACCAATTTTTCTTTTCTAAAATCTTTAAAAAAATATATTATTTGATAGTAACTTTCCTTTTAAAATTTGTATATATATTAATATAAATCATGATTAACAAAATTTATATACTAAGATAATAAAAACGATTTTTACAAATAGTTTAGTTGATACTAAGATAATGAAAACAAATATTTTATAGGAATTGTCCTTTTTAAAAGTTTTGAGCATAAGAAAATTATAAAGAGATTTTGATAGTAGTTTTTTTTTAAATCCCAAACAAAAAAAAATTTGTAGAATATTTTTTTTCCAATATATTTATGCTCTTTACTTCTTAAGCTGATAATTATTTTTAAAACAAAACTTGAATATATTAATTTTAATTTTCTTTTAAAGTATAAAAAAGAAGTTAAAAGTATTTAATCATAATTTTAATTTTCACGAATCCTAAGCAAAACAATTTAAAAAAAAAAATTAACAATATTAATTTTAAATATTATGTAAAAGTAAAAAAAATAAAATAAAGGGTGTTTAATTGTAGTTTTCCTTTTTCTGCAAATCCTTAACAAAAAATTAATTTTCGTAAAGTATATTATTCATTACCAATTGACTTTTATAAAATCCTAAAGAAAATATTATTGTAAAATATTATTTGACTGTAATTTTGCTTTTAAATTTTTCATGTATGTTAAAATAAATCATGATTAACAAAATATATATACTAAGATGATAAAAGTGATTTTACAAATAAAGGTAATTTGAAAAAGTAATTAATAGCAATTCTTCTAAACCATTTTCTTTTACAAAATTTAAACAAAAAATGTTTGCAAAATAATTTATTTGATACTCTTTTTTCTTTTCTAAAACAATGAAGAAATGGTAATTGAAAAAAAAAATATTTGATACTAATTATCCTTTTCTAAAATCTTGAACATAAGAAAATAATAAAAGAGTGTCTAATAGTAGTCTTCCCATTTTTCAAATCCTAAACAAATAATATTTGTAGAATAATTATTTGAAATATTTTTTATGTTCTTTTATGCTTAAACTAGTGATGATTTTTATTGTAGTTATATTTGTCATGCTGTCGTTAGTTATTGCCATAGTCATACTTAAGTGTTTGTATGTAGTATAGATGTTTTGATATTGTATGCAAGTTAATGTGCCTATCATGCTTTTGTGTGTTTGTTTTGTAGATGCTATAAAAATAGTTATGTTGTTATTTTTTTTTAATTTAAAATTACTTATGTTGTTGTAGTTAAGTTAATGTCGATGTCATTTGTTACCTTTATGTAGCATTTTGCTTATGTCTGATTGTTAAATTATTTAATTAAAACTCCTAACTGTAAAAATAGTAGTGATACGAATTGTTAAACAGTATTAAATAAAATATTTAATAGTTTTAAAATAATTATGTGATAGTAATCTAATTTTTGGTAATTCTAAATAGAAAATAAATGTAAATGATTATATAATAGTAATCTTTTATTTTCTAAAATCTTAAACAAAAATATAAAATAGTATTTGATAGTATTTTTGTTTTAAAGTTATAAATAAAAGAGTTTATAAAATATAATGTTTTATTTTTCAAAATCATAAGTAAAGAAATTTTTTAAAAATGATTTAATAGTAATTTAAAACATAAAGATCTTGATGATAAGCATGATACTAAAACAGTTTAATCAACTAAAACAATCAAAATAGGAATTTGTCGTGATTGGTCTTTATATTGGTATTTGTATGTATTTGGTCAAACAAAAACAAAACACATGTTTGATATATTTTTGTGTTTGGTCATAAAAAATAGATTATTATTATTATTATTATTAACGCAAATGATTTTTATGTGTTTAGTCAAAAAAAAAAATCATGTTTCATCGTCATCTTATTACATTTGTGTTTTAATATATAGTATTTCTAATCTATTTTATTAAACTGTTGTTATGAAAATATCATTAAAATGAATTTAGAAAATTATTTAATAACAGGCAAATTTAATAAAATTGCCTAATTGTTAGTAGAAAATGAGAAACAAGTAATTTGAAAATAATTATAAATTAAGTACACATAGGAAAAATTACAAATTCAAAAACAAGAAAAAATTTAAAGAAATTGTTTGAAATACTATAACTTGAATACCACTTTTAATACTACATAAAAAAACCCATAACATCTGAATTCATGATTTACTATGTAGAGTTTAATATTTAAGGGATGAAACTAAGTTTATAAAATTATATAAAAATTCCAAATGATATATATGATATTAAATCATATACTTAAAATGAAATTAGAAGAATTTTTTAATTACCTCTAAGATCGTTTTCTTCAAAATATTTTCCTCACTTTCTAGCTATATTCATCCAAAAAAATCCAAGCTTTTTGATTCTAAAGTTTTTAAGGTTCATATAGCCATCCAAACTCACGATTTCTGGTCATTAACGGTTGAGTAGATGTTCTGGTGAAGTTGTGTGTGCTTGGAGAACTAAGCAAGTTCTCTCAGGGGTTGAAGGTATTAATTGATTTTTTTTTCTCAGATTTGTTCTCTAGAAGACTTACGAGTAAGTCTTCGTAAATCTTCTTAAGTCTTCGTAAGTCTTCTGGTCAAAGAATAGGTTTGTTTTGCAATTGACTTTCTGTGTGTTTTTAGAGAAGATGGTCGTGGAGGTTTTCCAATTTTCTTTGTTGGCAAAAAAAAATTGAAAAGACTTACATGTAAGTCTTCTCAGATAAACATGTTAGTTTTGTAATTGACCAATCTATGTCGGAAATTCGACTTTCTACAGAAGACTTCCAGGTAAATCTTCCGCTGGAAGACTTTGGAAGACTTACCTAGAAGTTTTCTCAACCTTTAAATTAAGTGTACTCGATATCGTTGGAAGTCTGTGTAGGTTACTTTTGGAATTGAAAGTTTAAACTTAAACATTTCATTTAAATTGGGAGACTTTCATGTAAGTCTTCCGCCCGAAGACTTACCCGGAATTCTCGGAAGACTTATGTGGAAGTCTTCTAGATAAGTCTTCTGCCGGAAGACTTACTTGGAAGTTTTCTCAACCTTTAAATTAAGTGTACTCGATATCGCTGAAAGTCTGCATAGGTTACTTTTGCAATTGAAAATTTAAACTTAAATATTTCATTTAAATTGGGAGACTTTCAGGTAAGTCTTCCGCCCGAAGACTTACCCAGAAGTCTCGGAAGACTTACATGGAAGTCTTCTAGATAAGTCTTATGCTGGAAGACTCATTTGGAAGTCTTTTAGATTTTTATTCTGTGATTCTGGTCAATAAGACTTTCAGGTAAGTCTTCCGAAGTCTTCCGGCGTATCGAGTAGACTTAACTTAAAGGTAGAGAAGATTTCCAGGTAAGTCTTCCAAATTCTTCTGATGGAAGACTTACCTGGTCTTCCGTAGAAAGTCAAGTTTCTGACACAAATTGGTCAATTGCAAAACTAATTGTTTATCCGTGAAGACTTCTAGGTAAGTATTCTCAGGTATTTTCAAAAATATTTGTATTAGAAAAGTAAGCCAATATTTACATAGGAAGAGTTAGAGAGAAGTCTCCTATAGAAGAGACTTCTCTGAAAGTCTTCCTTTTGCAACTTTTCAGTTGCAAAAATGACCTAAACGGAAGACTAACCTGGAAATCTTCTACGACAATGTATAATAAACTTTCATTTTATTCAAATTTAAAATGAATTCTTAAGATTTTATTTTTTCTTCATGTGTTCTAGACAATATTTGGGGTCCTGAATGAAACTCATCACTTAATTGGTGATAATTATGAGGTTACCAACATTCATGTTTTTAATCTTTCTAGCTAATGATAGAAGACTGCCAAGGAAGCCTTCTCTAAGAAGACTTATGTGGAAGTCTTTCACATTAGTTCGGGGTGACGCTCTATTTCCCCCTGAGAAGTATCATATATCACTAGTTCCACACAGACTTTAAGCCACATTCTATTTCCCCACAAATACAAAGTTTACATCCCGATTCCCCCCGATTACAAATATCATACTCTATATCTCCACATCGTCAAATTTAATGGTTTATGTGGGTGAACCAGTATTAAGATCCTTTAAGATTTATCATCACAAGTTAAGAAGTAACAATTGTATGATTTTTTCATTCACTTGATTGTCGTTATTTAACTTTCAATTTTTTTTTATTTCACTCTAATTCTTAATTCTATGTTGGATTTGGTTGAATTTTTTAGGTATGAGCATTTTCTCTGACCTTAGGTACAAAGTTGTAAACATTCACTTATGTGCCGTGATTATTAAAATACAAATATTTACTAATATTTATATGGGTAAACAAATTCTAAATTCTGAAATAAATCTCACAGAACATATACAAAATTAATCCTAAAATATAAAATAATTTATTATTTTATGTCTATTGTAAAACTAAAACATCGAATAAAATTTTTGCTTATTAAAATATAAATATACTAATCGGAACATTTATGGAAAAATGAATTCTTAATTTAAAAAATTAATCTCACACAACATATGCAAAAAATCATAAAACAATAAAATAAATTATTGTTTTTATATTTTATAAATATTAAAACATCAAATAAAACCTGTGGAACGCACATGCCCATATCTAGTACACAATACAAGTAGGATATTAAAAAATATTTACAAAGAGATCCTCTAGATATATATGTATTCACTAACAGTTTACTTGTTTTCTGCTTTATTAAATTTAGAAACTCAAATTTTTTTTAAAAAAAACAATCTCTTTTGTAGCTTTAGCTAGTAACTTGTCGTGTGGTCATCGGTCCTTGTGGATTTGATTATGTATTACTACTGTGTACTTCATTGTGCAATTGCAGATTGCTTATCCCTGTCAGTGACCTTCACATTGAGAAAATACCCAGCCTTGAAAGAACCTTCAACCACACCAACAAAATCCGACCTATCAGATATTCATCAGTGGCGGTAGTAGAAACAGGTGAGTTCAGTTATTGCTGAGTCTGGACTTCATCACTGCGAGGACGACCCCTTTTCCTCTTACTTGAGCTCGAGCCTTGATACATTTGGTGCATCCTATCTGGATTATACATGATAAAAATATCCTTGATCAACTATAGTCCTCTGGTGATAAAAAAAAAAAGAAAACAGAAACAAAGTATCTTTTTCTTAAAGATACTTTATTTTGTTTATTTTTTTACAAAAAAACAAAGTGTCTTTTCCAGTTTCATCGGTGTTCTCATAGTTACCATTGTCTTACACATCAATCAACTTAAAGCAACTAACAGAACGCGGCAGTTCGTGAATCTTCAGAACAGTTTATAAGCTTTTTTAAATCCGGGATTTCCTGCAACAACACTTTGAAGGACTTTTAACGCTGTAATGCACCTAATTGCAAGACTAAAATTTCCACCTTATGGAAAATAGCCATTTAAACACTAACAGGGAATTAGTTATATTAACACTGCTTTAAGAGTAAAATTTCACAAACACAAAGTTTAACTGGGGAATTAGTTATTGCCATTGCTTTAAAAGTAAACTAGAACTTGATCCGCGCCACCGTACGGATGTTTGATTTAATTTATATTCAACCTAGACTCATAAACTGCTGGTTTTATAAAAAAAATCCATATATAATTTTATGTTTTGTAATTTATATATACAGTAGAATATATTATTTTATAGTATAGATATTTGATAATAATTTTTTTGTGTACATATTAGAAAATTTATTACTTGATGTAATTGTCTATGGCTTGTTGTTAAAATGACTCAAAACTCCAAGTCAAACACAAAACTAACATTTTTGGACATTTCATTTGTCTAATCCACCCTAGAACTTCTGATTATTTACAAAAATATAATTTAATTTTTTTTGGGAAAATGAGTGTTTTATTCTCTCATCCTCATCTTCATCAATTAATCACGAAAATGCCACTACTATCAATTCACCCAACAACCATGAACAACGAAAATGAAGCTCTTAATGCATCTAAAAAAAGAAATTTACTCATTCATTCTCATAACTTATGCCAAAAACTAAAATTTCCTCACTTTCTAGCTATATTCATCCAAAAACTGCAAGCTTTTTGATTCTAAAGTTTTTAAGGGTCATATAGCCATCCAAACTCACGATTTCTGGTCATTAACGGTTGAGTAGATGTTCTGGTGAAGTTGTGTGTGCTTGGAGAACTAAGCAAGTTCTCTCAGGGGTTCAAGATATTAATTGAATTTTTTTTCTCAGATTTGTTCTTTAGAAGACTTACGAGTAAGTCTTCGTAAATCTTCTTAAGTCTTCGTAAGTCTTTTGGTCAAAGAATAGGTTTGTTTTGCAATTGACTTTCTGTGTATTTTTAGAGAAGATGGTCGTGGAAGTTTTCCAATTTTCTTTGTTGGCAAAAAAAAAATTGAAAAGACTTACATGTAAGTCTTCTCAGATAAACATGTTAGTTTTGTAATTGACCAATCTATGTCGGAAATTCGACTTTCTACAGAAGACTTCCAGGTAAATCTTCCGCTGGAAGACTTTGGAAGACTTACCTGGAAGTTTTCTCAACCTCTAAATTAAGTCTACTCGATATCGTTGGAAGTCTGTGTAGGTTACTTTTGCAATTGAAAGTTTAAACTTAAACATTTCATTTAAATTGGGAGACTTTCATGTAAGTCTTCCGCCCGAAGACTTACTCGGAAGTCTCGGAAGACTTATGTGGAAGTCTTTTAGATAAGTCTTCTGCCGGAAGACTTACTTGGAAGTTTTCTCAACCTTTAAATTAAGTGTACTCGATATCGCTGAAAGTCTGCGTAGGTTACTTTTGCAATTGAAAATTAAACATTTCATATAAATTAGGAGACTTTCAGTTAAGTCTTCCGCCCGAAGACTTACCCGGAAGTCTCGGAAGTCTTCTAGATAAGTCTTATGCCGGAAGACTCATTTGGAAGTCTTTTAGATTTTTATTCTGTGATTCTGGTCAATAAGACTTTCAGGTAAGTCTTCCAAAGTCTTCTGGCGTATCGAGTAGACTTAACTTAAAGGTTGAAAAGATTTCCAGGTAAGTCTTCCAAATTCTTCCGATGGAAGAGTTATCTGGTCTTCCGTAGAAAGTCAAGTTTCTGACACAAATAGGTCAATTGCAAAACTAATTGTTTATCCGTGAAGACTTCTAGGTAAGTATTCTCAGGTATTTTCAAAAATATTTGTATTTGAAAAGTAAGCCAATAATTACATAGGAAGACTTCCAAAGAAGTCTCCTATAGAAGAGACTTCTCTGAAAGTCTTCCTTTTGCAACTTTTCAGTTGCAAAAATGACCTAAACGGAAGACTTACCTGGAAGTCTTCAGCCAGAAGACTTATCTGAAAGTCTTCTCCGGGAAGACTTCCAGGTAAGTCTTCTACGACAATGTATAATAAACTTTCATTTTATTCAAATTTAAAATGAATTCTTAAGTTTTTATTTTTTGTTCATGTGTTTTAGATAATATTGGGGTCCTGAATGAAACTCATCACTTAATTGGTGATAATTATGAGGTTACCAACATTCATGTTTTTAATCTTTCTAGCTAATGATAGAAGACTGCCAAGGAAGCCTTCTCTAAGAAGACTTATGTGGAAGTCTTTCACATTAGTTTGGGGTGACGCTCTATTTCCCCCTGAGAAGTATCATATATCACCAGTTCCACACAGACTTTAAGCCACATTCTATTTCCCCACAAATACAAAGTTCACATCCCAATTCCCCCCGATTACAAATATCAAACTCTATATCTCCACATCGTCAAATTTAATGGTTTATGTGGGTGAACCAGTATTAAGATCCTTTAAGATTTATAATCACAAGTTAAGAAGTAACAATTGTATGATATTGTCATTGACTTGATTGACGTTATTTAACTTTCAATTTTTTTTTATTTCACTCTAATTCTTAATTCTATGTTGGATTTGGTTGAATTTTTTAGGTATGAGCATTTTCTCTGACCTTAGGTACAAAGTTGTAAACATTCACTTATGTGCCGTGATTATTAAAATACAAATATTTACTAATATTTATATGGGTAAACAAATTCTAAATTCTGAAATAAATCTCACACAACATATACAAAATTAATCCTAAAATATAAAATAATTTATTATTTTATGTCTATTGTAAAACTAAAACATCGATAAAATTTTTGCTTATTAAAATATAAATATACTAATCGGAACATTTATGGAAAAAATGAATTCTTAATTTAAAAAATTAATCTCACACAACATATGCAAAAAAATCATAAGACTATAAAATGAATTATTGTTTTTATATTTTATAAATATTAAAACATCAAATAAAACCCGTGGAACGAACATGCCCATATCTAGTACACAATACAAGTAGGATAACTATGAGGTTACCAACATTCATGTTCTTAATCTTTCTAGCTAATGATAGAAGACTGCCAAGGAAGCCTTCTCTAAGAAGACTTATGTGGAAGTCTTTCACATTAGTTTGGGGTGACGCTCTATTTCCCCCTAAGAAGTATCATATATCACTAGTTCCACACAGACTTTAAGCCACATTCTATTTCCCCACAAATACAAAGTTCACATCCCGATTCCCCCCGATTACAAATATCATACTCTATATCTCCACATCGTCAAATTTAATGGTTTATGTGGGTGAACCAGTATTAAGATCCTTTAAGATTTATTATCACAAGTTAAGAAGTAACAATTGTATGATATTGTCATTGACTTGATTGACGTTATTTAACTTTCAATTTTTTTTATTTCACTCTAATTCATAATTCTATGTTGGATTTGGTTAAATTTTTTAGGTTCTCTGACCTTAGGTACAAAGTTGTAAACAATTCACTTATGTGCCGTGATTATTAAAATACAAATATTTACTATTATTTATATGGGTGAAGAAATTCTAAATTCTGAAATAAATCTCACACAACATATACAAAATTAATCCTAAAATATAAAATAATTTATTATTTTATGTCTATTGTAAATCTAAAACATCGAATAAAATTTTTGCTTATTAAAATATAAATATACTAATCGGAACATTTATGGAAAAATGAATTCTTAATTTAAAAAATTAATCTCACACAACATATGCAAAAAATCATAAGACTATAAAATTAATTATTTTTTTTATATTTTATAAATATTAAAACATCAAATAAAACCCATGGAACGCACATGCCCTTATCTAGTACACAATACAAGTAGGATATTAAAAAGTATTTACAAAGAGATCCTCTAGATATATATGTATTCACTAACAGTTTACTTGTTTTCTGCTTTATTAAATTTAGAAACTCAAAATTTTAAAAAAAAAAAAAATCTCTTTTGTAGCTTTAGCTAGTAACTTGTCGTGTGGTCATCGGTCCTTGTGGATTTGATTATGTATTACTACTATGTACTTCATTGTGCAATTGCAGATTGCTTATCCGTGTCAGTGACCTTCACATTGAGAAAATACCCATCCTTGAAAGAACCTTCAACCACACCAACAAAATCCGACCTATCAGATATTCATCAATGGCGGTAGTAGAAACAGGTGAGTTCAGTTATTACTGAGTCTGGGCTTCATCACTGCGAGGACGACCCCTTTTCCTCTTACTTGAGCTCGAGCCTTGATTCATTTGGTGCATCCTATCTGGATTATACATGATAAAAATCTCCTTGATCAACTATAGTCCTCTGGTGATAAAAAAAAAAGAAAACAGAAACAAAGTATCTTTTTCTTAAAGATACGTTGTTTTGTTTATTTTTTTACAAAAAAACAAAGTGTCTTTTCCAGTTTCATCGGTGTTCTCATAGTTACCATTGTCTTACACATCAATCAACTTAAAGCAACTAACAGAACGCGACAGTTCGTGAATCTTCAGAACAGTTTATAAGCTTTTTTAAATCCGGGATTTCCTGCAACAACACTTTGAAGGACTTTTAACGCTGTAATGCACCTAATTGCAAGACTAAAATTTCCACCTTATGGAAAATAGCCATTTAAACACTTACAGGGAATTAGTTATATTAACACTGCTTTAAGAGTAAAATTTCACAAACACAAAGTTTAACTGGGGAATTAGTTATTGCCATTGCTTTAAAAGTAAACTAGAACTTGATCCGCGCCACCGTACGGATGTTTGATTTAATTTATATTCAACCTAAACTCATAAACTGCTGGTTTATAAAAAAAAAATCCATCTATATTTTTATGTTTTGTAATTTATATATACAGTAGAATATATTATTTTATAGTATAGATATTTGATAATAATTTTTTTGTGTACATATTAGAAAATTTATTACTTGATGTAATTGTCTATGGCTTGTTGTTAAAATGACTCAAAACTCCAAGTCAAACACAAAACTAACATTTTTGGACATTTCATTTGTCTAATCCACCCTAGAAATTCTGATTATTTACAAAAATTTTATTTAATTTTTTTTTGGAAAATGAGTGTTTTATTCTCTCATCCTCATCTTCATCAATTAATTACGAAAATGCCACTACTATCAATTCACCCAACAACCATGAACAACGAAAATGAAGCTCTTAATGCATCTAAAAAAAGAAATTTACTCATTCATTCTCATAACTTATGCCAAAAACTAAAATTTCCTCGCTTTCTAGCTATATTCATCCAAAAAATCCAAGCTTTTTGATTCTAAAGTTTTTAAGGGTCATATAGTCATCCAAACTCACGATTTCTGGTCATTAACGGTTGAGTAGATGTTCTGGTGAATTTGTGTGTGCTTGGAGAACTAAGCAAGTTCTCTCAGGGGTTCAAGGTATTAATTGAATTTTTTTTCTCAGATTTGTTCTCTAGAAGACTTACGAGTAAGTCTTCGTAAATCTTCTTAAGTCTTCGTACGTCTTTTGGTCAATGAATAGGTTTGTTTTGCAATTGACTTTCTGTGTGTTTTTAGAGAAGATGGTCATGGAAGTTTTCCAATTTTCTTTGTTGGAAAAAAAAAATTGAAAAGACTTACATGTAAGTCTTCTCAGATAAACATGTTAGTTTTGTAATTGACCAATCTATGTCAGAAATTCGACTTTCTACAAAAGACTTCCAGGTAAATCTTCCGCTGGAAGACTTTGGAAGACTTACCTGGAAGTTTTCTCAACCTCTAAATTAAGTCTACTCGATATCGTTGAAAGTCTGTGTAGGTTACTTTTGCAATTGAAAGTTTAAACTTAAACATTTCATTTAAATTGGGAGACTTTCATGTAAGTCTTCCGCCCGAAGACTTACCCGGAAGTCTCGGAAGACTTATGTGGAAGTATTCTAGATAAGTCTTCTGCCGGAAGACTTACTTGGAAGTTTTCTCAACCTTTAAATTAAGTGTACTCGATATCGCTGAAAGTCTGCGTAGGTTACTTTTGCAATTGAAAATTAAACATTTCATTAAAATTAGGAGACTTTAAGGTAAGTCTTCCGCCCGAAGACTTACCCGGAAGTCTCGGAAGTCTTCTAGATAAGTCTTACGCCGGAAGACTCATTTGGAAGTTTTTTAGATTTTTATTCTGTGATTCTGGTCAATAAGACTTTCAGGTAAGTCTTCCGAAGTCTTCCGGCGTATCGAGTAGACTTAACTTAAAGGTTGAAAAGATTTCCAGGTAAGTCTTCCAAATTCTTCCGATGGAAGACTTACCTGGTCTTCCGTAGAAAGTCAACTTTCTGACACAAATTGGTCAATTGCAAAACTAATTGTTTATCCGTGAAGACTTCTAGGTAAGTATTCCCAGGTATTTTCAAAAATATTTGTATTCGAAAAGTAAGCCAATAATTACATAGGAAGACTTCCAAAGAAGTCTCCTATAGAAGAGACTTCTCCGAAAGTCTTCCTTTTGCAACTTTTCAGTTGCAAAAATGACCTAAACGGAAGACTTACCTGGAAGTCTTCAGCCAGAAGACTTATCTGAAAGTCTTCTCCGGGAAGACTTCCAGGTAAGTCTTCTACGACAATGTATAATAAACTTTCATTTTATTCAAATTTAAAATGAATTCTTAAGATTGTATTTTTTGTTCATGTGTTTTAGATAATATTGGGGTCCTGAATGAAACTCATCACTTAATTGGTGATAATTATGAGGTTACCAACATTCATGTTTTTAATCTTTCTAGCTAATGATAGAAGACTGCCAAGGAAGCCTTCTCTAAGAAGACTTATGTGGAAGTCTTTCACATTAGTTTGGGGTGACGCTCTATTTCCCCCTGAGAAGTATCATATATCACCAGTTCCACACAGACTTTAAGCCACATTCTATTTCCCCACAAATACAAAGTTCACATCCCGATTCCCCCCGATTACAAATATCAAACTCTATATCTCCACATCGTCAAATTTAATGGTTTATGTGGGTGAACCAGTATTAAGATCCTTTAAGATTTATCATCACAAGTTAAGAAGTAACAATTGTATGATATTGTCATTGACTTGATTGACGTTATTTAACTTTCAATTTTTGTTATTTCACTCTAATTCTTAATTCTATGTTGGATTTGGTTGAATTTTTTTAGGTATGAGCATTTTCTTTGACCTTAGGTACAAAGTTGTAAACATTCACTTATGTTCCGTGATTATTAAAATACAAATATTTACTAATATTTATATGGGTAAACAAATTCTAAATTCTAAAATAAATCTCACACAACGTATACAAAATTAATCCTAAAATATAAAATAATTTATTATTTTATGTCTATTGTAAAACTAAAACATCGAATAAAATTTTTGCCTATTAAAATATAAATATACTAATCGGGACATTTATGGAAAAATGAATTCTTAATTTAAAAAATTAATCTCACAACATATGCAAAAAAATCATAAGACTATAAAATGAATTATTTTTTTTATATTTTATAAATATTAAAACATCAAATAAAACCCGTGGAACGCAAATGCCCATATCTAGTACACAATACAAGTAGGATAATTATGAGGTTACCAACATTCATGTTTTTAATCTTTCTAGCTAATGATAAAAGACTGCCAAGGAAGCCTTCTCTAAGAAAGACTTATGTGGAAGTCTTGCACATTAGTTTGGGGTGACGCTCTATTTCCCCCCGAGAAGTATCATATATCACCAGTTCCACGCAGACTTTAAGCCACATTATATTTCCCCACAAATACAAAGTTCACATCCCGATTCCCCCCGATTACAAATATCAAACTCTATATCTCCACATCATCAAATTTAATGGTTTATGTGGGTGAACCAGTATTAAACCGAAATAAACCTATTTCGGACATAACCAAACCCAGTTAAAAATCTGATTTATGACCCGAAAGCATTATTTTAACCCGATCCCTAGTCTTTAAAACTTAAAAGAAAATTAATTCAGAAACTTGTTTTGCTATAAACCCTAAAAAACTTGATTGGAGAAATTCATTTGTGAGAGAGAGAAGAGAAAGTGAAAGATGAGTGATTTTTCTGGAGCTTCAACTGGGTCAATGGTGCGTCCAAGGAGACAGATTGTGGGTGTCCCAACTCTTCCATTTTTCGTTTCCTCTATTTCAATAGTTTTTAGGGTTTTTGGTGTAAATATAAGCAACTGGAGATTTTTTTCGGGCTATTTGAAATTTGGGTCCTAATCGGGTTTAAATCAAATTTTAATCGGATATTAAATGAATAATTTTGGTTTAATCATGATTTCGATTGGGCAACAATAGGTTATGGTTTAATTATGAATAGAAAATCAAGTTTATCCCGATTGTATGTCTGTTTCGGTTTATAACTTTGTCTATATGGAGATATAGAGTTCGATCTTTGTAATCGGGGAGAGCTGGAATGCGAACTTTGTATTTGTGGGGAAATAGAATGTGGTTTAAAGACTGTGTGGAACTGATGGTATATGATACTTCTCAGGGGGAAATAGAGCGTCACCCCCCATTAGTTTTTATAAACTTGTAGTTTTAAGAATGTTCAGTAATTTAAAATAAGATTTTGCCAGAAGACTTAAGACGACGTCAGAAGACTTAAGACAACATCAGAAGACTTAAGAAGACGTCAGAAGACTTCCGGGAAAGTCTTCTGTAAGTCTTCCAATGTCTGCCTCAGATCTGAAAAAACCTGCATATCCAAAAATGTTCAAACGACATCAAAACAAACAAAAAAATTAAAATACAATGTTTTAAGCTTAAACAATAACTAAAACAATCACATTATGTTGAATCTATAACTTATTAAAATCTAATATATAAAATACACAAAAATACATATCAAATATCTATAGATCTACCTTTAAATAAGTGAAATATAACATCTATGAATGAAAAACCTGCAAAAACAAGATAAAATAGTGAGAAACACATACAAATGAGAAATTGATATGATGTTTGGTGTTATCAAATTAAATTAGTTTCAAGAGAGGTTAGAGAATTTTAGAGTGAGAAATATTTCATTTTTGTTGCCTCCATTTGAGAGGAAAAAAAGAGAATGTGTAAATTTTTATTTATATAAGAAGACAAAAATTCCAATTAGGTTAAATATTTTCGATACAGAGGACTTTAGAAGACCTTAGAAAACTGTTCACCCAAAAGACTTACTTTGAAAACTTACTATTCGCTCTGAAAAATTACTATTTGAGAGGGAAATAGTAAACTATGGAAGACTTAAGAAGATTTTAGAAGACCTACTAAAATACCTTAAGTAGGTCTTCCGAGATCTTCAAATGTCCTCCAAAGTTTTGAATCTGGAAGACTTACTGGAAGATTTTAAGTATGTCTTCCGAGGTATTCGAAGGTCTTCCAGTAGGTCTTCCAAAGTCTTCTTAAGTCTTCCAAATTATCATGACTATACATTCACTCATATATGTTGAAAATAATTCAATTTTATTAAGTCTAAATTTATATCAGTTACAAGTGTCTAGAATTAGATGATTATGATTTTTCCCTATGAAAATATTTTTTTATGAAATTTATAAATTATTTTAAGAACTAATACACTAGAAGACTTTCTTTGGAAGACTTTATTTAAAGCGGAAAAACTAAATTTTGTTTAGAATTTTAAGCGGAAAACCTAAATTTTGAGCGGAAAAATGTTATTAAGTCTTCATAAGTCTTCCGAAACCCCAAAATAAAATATGTATAATAAATCACATTCAAAGACTTTATTAAACTTAAATTAAACTTATACAATGTTTAATATACAAAAAAACTAAACACATATAGCTAAAATATACTTTTTAAAAAAATGTTAAGCTTCCACGATCTAATCCTAAAAAACACATACAATACTACAACATAGTTACCAAACCCTAAACCAAAGAATGTCATGCTTTGTTACATTAACTAATCTATGTTGAAAAAAATTCAATTTGATTAAGTATAAATTTATATCACTTACAAATATTTATAATTAGATGATTATGATTTTTCCCATATCAAAATATATTTTTATGAAATTTATAAATTATTTAAAAAACTAATACACTAGAAGATTTTCCTTGGAAGATGAGAAGACTTTCCCTGGAAGATTTTACAAGACACTGGAAGACTTGATTTTAAGCGGGAAACCTAATTTTTTAAAAAAATTAAGTGGGAAGCCTAAATTTTGAGCGGGAACCTGTTATTAAGTTTTCATAAGTCTTTTAAAATCCCAAAATCAAAGAGGTCAAATATATATAACTAAATCACATACAAAAACTTTCTCATAATAAATTAAACCTATAAAGTGTTTAATCTACACAAAACAAAACACATATAGCTAAATTGTACTTTCTTAAAAAAAAATGTTAAGATTCCACAAGCTAACCCTAAAAACACATACAATATAGTTACCAAATCCTAAACCAAAGAATATCATGACAAACTTATATCCACTCATCTATCTTGAAAACTATTCAGGTTTATTAAATCTATATTTACATATATAAATGTCAATAATTACGTGATTATGATTTTTTTATCAACCAAAATATTTTTTCTTAAATTTATAAATTATTTTTAAGATCTACATTATGAGAAGACTTTCAGGTAAGTCTTGTCAAAGTCTTCTCACTCGTAAGGTTATAATGATAAACTACAATCCTGTTTTTTTTTTTTTGTTTGGTCATGAAGGAATGTTTCTAATTTCACTAGTCTTTTGAATTGCTTTTGCATTTGATTTGATTTTGGGTACATTTTTACATTTAAAATCAAGATTTGAGTCATATTTGGCAAATTCTCCAATTGTCTATTCATAAATTAACCTGTTTTTTTTTTTTGTTAATTTATTTTAAAATAGAATAACATACAATTTTTTTATTTTTTTGCATTACTCATTATTAATATTGTACAAATATTAACTAAATTTCCCATACTAAAAAGTTTATATTTCTTTAATACATGCGATTTAGTTAATATTCATAAAATATTAATAATGGTCAATATATGAATATCGATTTGGTCAGAAAAGATTTGAAATTGTAATTAATTAATAGGCAATTCTCTCAAATATACCCTTTTTAAGTTTTTATCAAAAACTAAAATGACCAAAAGCATTTTTTATTTTGAAAATTTTAAATCTTTTTTAAAAAAAAAAAAATTTTGAAATTATATCCCCAAAACTCCATTCCTCAACTCTAAACCTTAAACCCTAAATCCTAAAATTTAACATTCAAAAAAATTATGTTAAGAACAAGGCCGTCGTCATCTCTTTCACCTTGAAATGAATATATTTAGCACTTACGGTTTCCATTTTATTCGACTTTGAGGAGGATCTGTCGAAGCCAAACCGGAGTTAGGGTTCATCGTGTTCAGGGACGACACCGACTTAGGGAGGAGGTGATGAAATGAAAGGCGGCTGCAACTGAGATGAAATTCTCGGAGACGGAGGTTCGATGTGTAATGAAGAGGATTTGAGACTGCAGAAGACGAGTCTCGACAAAAAGTTTTGTCTTTTGGAAAATATTATTCAGTTCCTATTAAATTAATCCAATGGCAATTTTGTTAATAATAACAGTAAAGCTGTTTTTTCTTGTTACCCTTGTAATAGTAATTAAGAAAGTTTTTGAGTTAGTATAATCATTACATGTATTATTTGAATCATTATAGGTAATTTCTCTAATTTAAATCACTACTATACAGTTGACAAAAAAAATCACTACTATACCGCCACCTTTAACACCACTGGTTCATTAAATTCCAAAACAAATCAGAAAGCACTCGCGATGTAGAGTATAAGACCACCTCTATTGGTGGTCCTTAAGTGGAGTTTCCAAAGAAAACGAAAAAATAAATAAATGAAAATGACAAAAAAAGAAAGAAGTGGTGCATATTATAGGTGTTTAAGAAATGGTAAGGAACCTTACGTGGCAGTGTGTTATTGGATCATGTCTCTTTTGTGTCTCTCTCCTTCACGAAAAAAACAAAGCTCTTCTCTCTCATACACTCTGTCTTCTCACTCTTCTCACTATATTTATTACTAATTTATTGATTAGTACCCATAAAGACTCCTTATTGATGAACATGCTCTAATCCTCATTTAGCTTTTGAAATTCTAACATATTTTGGCAACCAATGAAATTATATTATATTTTAAAATAAATAAAAATAGTAAGAATTACTAAAAAATAATATTATTAACATTTTCAGAAAAATAGTAAACCCTAAATCATAAATAATAAACCCTAAACACTTGGATAAATCATGAATTTTTGAGTAAATTTTAAACTCTAAACCCTAAATCCTATAACCCTGAATCCTAAAACCCAAACCCTTAATCCTTAACCTTAAATCCATAATCCTAAACGCTTAATCCTAAATTCTAAATCAAACTCTAAACCTTTAATCGTAAACCTTAAACCCGCGGATAAATCCTAAACTCTAAGATTTAGGGTTTATCCAAGAATTTAGAGAGTTTTCAAGATTTAGGATTTAGTATTTTGGTGATGGCATGCCAATATTAAAAATATTCCTGTTTTGGTTATTACTACTATTTTTATTTATTTTAAATACATTATAATTTCACAAATTCTTATTATTTTATTTCTTTTCTTAAAAGAGATTGAATCTAAATAACTAAATAATATAGATTGATAAATCTACATGTTCACTCCGAAATATTCATCCTATGGGGTGAACCCAAGAAAAACTCTATTTACAATCAAATAAAAACTACTGGACTTTGTTAATATATAATTTCGATTATTCAAAATTCACTCTAGAACCCCAACGTTAAAATGTGACCAACTTGATTGTAATTGCTAAACAAAGTTGATATTATTATATCTAAGATCTCAATAGCTATAGATTACTCAGTATATTATTTCAAATTAAAATCCACCATTGATAAACTTGATTTATGTTATGTCTAGCTTCTTGATATTGTTGGAGATATATGAAAACCTCACAAGTGTCATTGCACAATTAAACCCACCAAAGCGAGGGATTCACTGAGCTAAATGGAAAAAAAATATTTATCAAGAAAAGATGGCGGAATTGGTTTTGGCATGATCCAAGATTTCAATCTGGTTTTGTTAGCAAAACAACTATAGTGTATTGTGGAACATCCTGATTCATTGGTGTCTCAAGTTTTGAGAAAAAGATACTACAGAATGAGCTCGCCTTTGCGAATAAGCTCTGCAAATAACTCATCCTATGTGTGGACCAGCATATCAGCGGCTCGCAAGCTACTGTTACTAAGAAGTAAACAAAAAATTCATGTTGGATATGAGGGTAAAGTGTGGGAGGACCCTTGAATTCCTACCACACAAACCAGACCGGCTAGACCTTTGGTCCCTCTGATAAACCCAAGAATGCAAGTTAGTGATCTTATTAATAGGGAAGTGGGATTATTGGAGAACCATGTTGATCCTGATGATATACCTCTTATTTGAAATTTAGCCATAAGCTCAAATCGTCACCGAGATACATTCTGCTAGAGTTACACAAAAACTGGTCATTACAAAGTTAAATCTGGTTACTGGGTTGTTCAAAATTTATTTTGAACTGAGGAAGAGATGGAGGTTTTTGAACCCAGTATAACTAAATTCCAAACCTTTATTTGTAAAGTTAAAGTACCTAAAAAGATATGTCATCTTATGTAGCAATTGATAATAGGTCATGTGGCTGTAACGAGAAACCTAACTTGCCGTAATATGAGATACGATAATTATCGCCCCAGATGTGGTGAACCAGAAGAAATTGTTAAGCTCATGCCATGTTTTAATGTCCTCCAGCTCTGCAAACATGTTCCTTATCAATAACACCATCTAACCCTAACATCTTCACCCTACCAAGTATTTATGCCAATATGTGCTACTTTTTCCGGAGAAAGAATAGCATTGTCAAACTACAATTAGATAGGGATTCGTATCCCTGGATAGTATGGTATATCTGGAAGGTTCAGAATGATAAACCCTTTCGTGGGATAGCCCGAGACCCTTTGGAACTTGTCCAATATGTGGAAAGAGAATGCCAAGCATGGTTTAATGGAAATGAAATGGTAACCCTTACTCCACAAGAGCAGACTATTGAGGGATCCCAAGTCATAAGATTGGATAATATATGTATGGTGGATGGCTCCCACATCACAGTTCAGTGGTTGTGAGTGGGTTTGGATGGATAGTTTGAGAAAAATTCAGCTTATGGGGACACATAACTTAAGAAGGCGAGAGACTGCTTTACATTTAGAAGTGGAAGCTCTACGATGGGCAATAGAGAGTATACTCCAACATTCATTATGTCAGAACTTCGAGAAAGATTGCAAAGATTTGATCACAATGATAAAAAAAGTCTCACGCTTAAGTTTTACAACAGAATTGGAAGCGATATAGATGTTGGTTGTTTTCGGACTTCAAGATTTTTCATATCTCGAGAGCGTAAAATGGAGTCGCTGATTCTTTAGCTAAGACTGTAAGATCATTTTCTCGTGAACTTTGTTTCATTTATTGTTCTATTCTGGTTTGGTTATTTAACAATCTCAAGTTTGAGTAATATAATAATCGTTTTTGTTGAAAAAAAGAAAGAAAAACGTGACTTCTTTTAGTTGGTCATGTTTTCTTCGCGAGGTTAAGGATTTGTACCCTTGAGAGTACATGCTGGTTTACAGGGTATAGTGTAGATAGATTGCCACACTTAGTCCTTCAGACACGCAATTTCGGAATGTAGAAATTAGAACTGTAAGAATACTAAGAAATGTTATTTTAGCTGAAAAATAGTTTTGAAAAAATATTATCCAATAAAACAAAGTTGGTATAGTTAGATTTTCTTGACAAGAAAAATATATAATTAGTTTTTAGATCTCAATAGTTAAGGAACAGCTGAAAAAACACACAAATAAAAAGCTCATACCTAGAAATTATTTTCAGCTGAAGTAAGAAATTTCAACAGATGTTTATATCACTAGCCACATTTTGAACATCTCATCGAATTTCAAATTAAGAAACAGCACCTCTTCAACACTATTTACATTTTGCATTCGTATCTCATCATGTCTTCATGAAAATGGGACTGTGGAAGAACCACCAAAGTTGCATAAACGTGAAGCAAAAGAACCATCAAAAGTGTGTTTCGTTGGCAAAGAGTATAAACATAATGCCTCATATAAGAGAGACCAAGAGAGAGAGAGAGAGATCCTGATAAGCTTGGTAACTTCTCTAACAAAAAGAAGGAAAACAAAAGCTCTTCAGGTCTGAATCAATACCAACAGCTTCTTGGTGTTGCAATCCACTTCTCAAGAATCATTATAATCTGCTTGTGTTATAGTTGTTGTTGCCGCTAGGATACTACTCTCTGAACCTGCATTAGTTTCTTCTGGTCCTTTCGTAGTTTCTTCTCTATTTTCAAACATATTCGCCAAGAACCCACCTTCTGATGAAGCAGACTGATGAGGATTTGTTTCTGTTGCAATGGCCGACGCACTCATTTTCTTGTTGCCAAGCTCTAGCTGAAGCTCCTCTGGCACATCGTCAATGGGAGAAACTGGTTTTTCCTCCATTCCACGAGTTTCAGCGTCTTTAGGAGATACCTCCTCCTCCGTTCCTGATCGCTTTGTCTCATTCTGAAACAGTTCAAGGCTTAGCGTAGAGCTACACCCTGTGGCCTGCGTTGGATTCGTTTCAGATGCTGGAAAGAAATCAACGAAAGTAGTAGAACCTTTAGCATATGAATCTTTAAGTAACGTACGTAGTACTTAATGTAACCGCTGTCTTACTTGCTCCACAAGCTTCAGATCGCAGGACAGTATGGTCTTCTTTGGCAAACTGTGGCATCAAGGAGAGGGTTTGGCCCTCAAGTTCAGTAAGCTTCTCCTCTCCAGAAGAACCACCAACATCTTTCATCTCTGTATCCATAGGAGGATATGTCTCATCAATAGCCTCAGAAACAACACCTTCATCGCTCATTGGATGAACATCAGGCAGCGTAGCAGATTGATTTTCATCGGCCATCAACTCATCAGTTTGATTCCCAGCGTCTTTCTTCGACTGAGTGGTTGGAGTTAAAGAGGGAAGCAGGACATCTTCTCTTGAATACATCTTAGCTTGGGGAAACAAGTCAGTTGTTGGAGTAACTGGAGAGACTTTTCCCGGTAAGAAAACAATGCCTTTCAGCTGCTTATCTGTGTCAGCGACCTTTACGTTGAGAAAATACCCTGCCTCGAAAGAACCTTCAACCACACCAGAAACAACCCGACCTATCAGATTTTCATCAATGGTGGTAGTAGTAGTAACAGGTGGGTTCAGTTGTTGCTGAGTCTGGACTTCATCTCTACGAGGAGGACGACCCCTTTTCCTCTTAATTGGTATCGATGAGCTCCAGCCTTGATTCGTTTGATCCATCCTCTCTGGATAATCCATGAACAAAGTCTTCTGGTGATAAAAAAAAAAACACAGAAACAAATCATCTTCTTTAGTTTCATCGGTGTTCTCATAGTTACCATTTTCTCACAGAAGCTTGCACATCAATCAACTTAAAGTAACTACAGTTTGTGAATCTTCAGAACAGTTTATGTGCCACGAAAACAGGATCCTCTTAATGAACCAAGTTTAAAAAGAAAAGAAAAGAAAGAATGAGATACAATTCAACGAAACTCAACAGCATTTTGCTCAAGATAGATGAGAACGCAACACCAACACTTTGAAGGACTTTTAAACGCTGTAATTACAAGACTACAATTTCCAACTTAGGGGAAAAAATAGCCATTTTTGTTCAAACAAACGCTGACTGGTGAAGTAGTTATTGCCATTGCTTAAAGAGTAATTGTCACACACAATGTTAACATGTGGCCATGTCAGACATATATATTCGAAAACGTCAAATCCATGCAAGAAGAAAACCAGAGTTATTTATTATAATCCAAATAAAGAATCGATTCTGCTTTCAACGTTTCTAAACGTAGCAAGTTCCATGAGATTCAAGATTGAAACATCAATAAGCTTACGGGAGATTACTAGATAAAACAACTTCAGCGACAATCTAACCTAGATTCCAAGCATGGATGAATAAATATATTATCCATGAAACTGACACTTTCCCGGGGAAAAATCAACACTTACGGCGACCTAATTTGTCGTTTCTCCTTTCCCTTGTACAAATACTAATCCGTAGATTCTCTTTCCTCTTGGTTCTCTCTTTCTCGTCGCTTCGCCTTCCTTATCTTTTTCAGGGTATATGGAAAAATAATAAAATATTAATTTGAATTTACCTTAAATGGCCCCAAATGGTTTCCCATTAAGCCCAGTTAACTCTATCCGCAAAGTGGGTTTTTGAGAAGCCTTGTTGGTAAATATACAACACGCATATTCAGCTTTGTGAAAGAAAAAGGAACTGTACATAAGTAATTACCGTATTGTGAAAAAAGAAGGTCCGAATTATTCAGCACATATATATCACATCTTTTTACGTAAAATTTATAAGTTCAAATGCACATTTTGAAACAGTAAAGGTAAGTATGGAAGATAGACCCAAACTAGGAACTAACCAATAGTTCTAATTAAGAATGGAGAATGCTAGTCTAGAAGGGGTTTTAGATTTAGAAATACCACCTCGAAGATACTAGACCGTAAATTGAAATAGAGTAGAGTTGAGAGGTTTTAGGAAATGTTTTTATTTCTGATTACTTTCTTCTGCAAATACAGGGACTACATATAGTAAATACAAAGATTTTGCAACGGTCCAAACATGTGACCATAGTGCTAACTAGAAAACAAAAGCAAAAGTGGAAAATGAGATAAGCATAAATAAGGATATTCCTTGATGATAGACTTGTCACGTGATGACTCATCATGTGACAATACTCCCTCCTTCAGAGCAACCTTGTCCTCAAGGATTGAATAAAGGGAACTTGGCGGCAAAGTCATTGTAGAATTTCCATGTTGCCGTTGCAGGTGTCTCTCCCTTCCATTGAACTAACACTTAAGTGACTGCAGCATTGCGTCTTTTAACTGTTTTTGTTTCCAGGATAGCTTCATGTTCTTTGGAGGTGCCGAGGTCAAGCCAGTATTGAGGAATATCAGGGTTGGATTGAGGTGGGTTGGGGCAGAGTTTGAGTTGGCTGACGTGAAAGGTATCATGTATAACGACTTCTGGGGGTAGACATAGTTTGTAAGCAACCTTTCCGATGCGGTCAGTGATGTGGAATGGTCCATAGAAGTGAGGTGAAAGCTTGTGTGGTATCTTACGAGTCTTGAGAGTGTGTTTACGGTATGGTTGAAGCTTTAAGTAGACAAAGTCTCCAACGTTGAACTCTCTGTGAGAACGGTGAGCATCAGCATACTGCTTCATTCTGTTCTGAGCACGGAGGACGTGAAATTTGTGCATGTTGATCACCTCTTTACGTTTTTGCAGGCTTCTATCTACAACATCTGAAGAGCTTTCTCCGGGGAGGTAGGGGAGGTGAAGTGGTGGTGGCTGGCCGTAGATTATTTTGTACGGTGAGGATTGGATTGCAGAGTGAAACCTGGTGTTATACCACCATTCAGCTAATCCAAGCCACTTGCTCCAAGATGTTGGTGTTTCTGCAGCCATGCAACACAAATAAGTTTTAAGGGTTTTGTTGGTTACCTCAGTTTGGCCGTCTGTTTGAGGGTGATAAGCAGTGGAGTGTTTCAAATCGACGCCATGAACCCTGAAGATTTCTTTCCAGACTGTGCTGAGGAAGGTTGGATCCCTGTCACTGAGCACATCCTTTGGCATTCCATGAAGCTTGAAGATGTTATCCAAATAAGCTTGAGTGACGCTAAGAGCCGTGTAGGGATGAGATAAAGCAATGAAGTGAGCATTTTTACTCAAGCGATCAATCACCACCAAGATGCAGCTTTTACTGTGTGAAGGAGGAAGGCCTTCAATAAAGTCTAAGCTTATGGATTCCCAAACTCCATCAGGTATGGGTAACGGTCGTAGGAGACTGGGTTTTGCAGCAAGATCATACTTGTTGTTCTGGCAAGTAGAGCAGTTCCTGATGTAGTTATTTACCTCCAAGCTCATTTTAGGCCAGTAGAAGAGACTTTTTGATTTGGTGTAGTGTTGCGTCTTGACCAGAGTGACCGCCAATAGCTGGATCATGAAGCCATTTTAGGATATGCAGCTTCACCTCTTTATCATTTCCAACAACTAGCTTTCCCTTTCTACATAATTCGCCGTTGTTGAATGTGTAGTGGGAATGAGAAGCCTTATCAGCCTGAAGGTCCCTTATTATCCTCTGTAGGTTGGTGTCTGTTTCCCAAAGGAGCTTCAGTGAATCGTAAAAACCAGAGTGTGCATGAGATAGCACAATAGTCAGTAGCTCAGACCCAGAGACACGTGAAAGCGCATCAGCAACCACGTTGTCTTTACCTTGCTTATAGTGGATCTAAAAGTTGTATCCCATTAGCTTGGAGAGCCACATATGCTGAAAAGGTGTCGTTATCTTCTGCTCCATAAGGTATTTAAGGCTTCTCTGATCAGTATGGATGATGAAGGGGCGATGAGCAAGATAGGCATGCCAGGTTTGGACTGCGTGTACCACTGCCATAAGTTTCTTCTCGTACACAGAGAGTGATTGTTGTCTTGGACCAAGAGAACGGCTATGAAGTGTTGACATGAAGGAAATACTAAGATAAGAAGAGATGACCATTGGTACGAGCGTGACCATGAAGAGCTTGACCATATGGTCAACTACAAATAAAATGACCATTGGTGCAAGCGTGACCATGAAGAGCTTGACCATATGGTCAACTACAAATAAAATGACCATTCGTGCAAGCGTGACCATGAGGAGCTTGACCAAAT
>CAKOAT010365266.1:0-11830 GCA_932364175.1 Eruca vesicaria subsp. sativa
CTAAGCATATTGAAGTAGATTGCCACAAGGTGAGACAGATGGTGATTCAAGGAGTTATCTTGCCATGCTACACAAGAAGTGAAGACCAGTTAGCTGACATCTTCACTAAGGCAGCAAGTACTAAGGTGTGTGAGTCCATTTATCCAAGACTCGGACTCATAGACATCAACAAGGCAAGCTCCCTCTAGCCGTGGAGCTTTTACTCTTTCCTTAGTAGGTTTTTGTCCCAAATGGGTTTTGCTTATTAAGGTTTTAATGAGGGAAGTCTTCATGGGTTCCAAGCTTGACTTGTTTCACATGGTCAAGCTTGAGGGGGAGTATTGATCTGAATACATGAAGACACAAGAAGAAGTACCTTGGAATACAAGGCAGTCCGTACATGCCGTACAGTCTTGGCTCACAAGGAGCTTAGCTTGACAAAGAAGGGACTTGGGAGACAAGGCAATACTTATGCTCGTTCAGCTTCATCCTTATAAGCGGAATTGAAAGTCAAGTGGAGCTTCCAACCGTTGAGAGATAGCCTAGACAAGTGGGAATAAAATATGATATAAGTCACATGTCCTCTTTAGCATTCCAGCCGTTTAGGACCAATCCCTTTCATCCCCTTGGTCGAGCACATTGTTTATATTATCTTCTCTTGTCTTGTATCTCCTAGATTAGTCTTTAAATAACCTTTGTAAGTGTTCATTTTAAGTTAAGGAAATAAGAAATCCTTCCTACACTATCTCTCTCGTTAACACACTCTCTCTCTCACTCTCACGGATTAAACTCACCCTCTCTCTCTCTTGTTCTTGAGCTAAACACACTTGTTCTTCATTAAACTTACAACAATGAACTTGTGAAACATATTTTGAGCTCTGAGAAGCTGCCTTCTCTTGAAGATGTATGTGCTCAGATACAAAAAGAGGAAGGGTCTATTGGGTTGTTTGGTGGAAGCAAAGGTGACCTCACCATGGCGAATCATGCTAAGGGAGAAGCTGGTCTGGTTAAGGAGGAGGATACCTCTCAAGCTAACAAAGCAGGCTACCACAATAACAAGTATGAGGATAGGAGGTTCAACGGCACTTTTGATCACTGCAAGAAGCATGGTCATAAGAAGAGCCAATGCTGGATCCTCCAATCCCACCTCAAGCCGGCTAAGTTCATGAAGGAGAGGGATGCTAGAGCCAACGTTTCAGAAGGAAATGGAGCTGGTACAAGCAAGGAAAATGCTGGAGAGGGTAATGAGTCAAACAATGGGAAGTCACTGATGGCTTTTAACCAAGGTGGTCAAGAGTATCTCCGCAAATCCGACCTTGATGCCCTCATCAAACTCTTCAAGGATAACGGTATCTCTAAAGCTCTATCTTATAGCGCCTACAAAATAGAACATAGTGAGAACCTTAGACTTGCTAGAAATGATTATGAGGTTGAGAAATGGGCTAGGGACTTTAGATCACCTAGTATTCTTTGCAACAATGCTAAGGAAATTATTAAGCCTTTGATTGTGGATTCTGGAGCTTCTCACCATATGATAAGTGATGAATGTTTGATTAGGAACATAGAACTTACTAGTGGAAATGTCATGATAGCAAATGGTGATAAAATTCCTATAAGAGGCATAGGAAATTTAAGATTGTTTAACAAAGATTCTAAAGCTTTCTATATACCTGAATTTGCTTCAAACTTGTTATCAGTTAAAAAATGTACAAATGACTTGTAATGCAATGTCATATTCACCCCTAATGATGTCAAGTTTCAGGATATTAAGAGCAACCAAGTGATTGGAAGTGGGATTACTAAAGGCGACTTGTATTTGCTTGAAGATCTTACTTCAGTTTCTGATGCTAGTTTTTCTTTTAGTTCTATGTTAAATAAAAATGCATTGTGGCATGCTAGACTTGGTCATCCTCATGTTAGAGCACTAAACCTTATGTTACCAGGTGTTTATTTTGAAAATGATAAGTGTGAAGCTTGCATTTTAGGCAAGCATTGTAAAACTGTTTTCACAAAGTCTACTGTTAACTTGAAGAAGAGAAATGGTAGTGAGAGAGAGAGATGGTCAAGTGCAAGATTAGGGTTAGAGCTCTGGGAAAGAATGGTGTGCTTTAGGAGTGTCTAAGATGATCAATGAGTGATCTAAGGCTGGTGCAAGGTTAGGGTCAAGTCAAGGAGTGACTTAGACACCATTTGGGAAGAGATGGAGTAGTGTGCAAGTTTAGGGTTAGGGCTTGTATGGATTTGGTATGGACGGATGTACTCGGACCATACAGATCCATACAAGACCATTGTTATCCTAAGGTTCCAAAACTCCACTCTAGAGAGTCCATTTGAGCATTGTGCAAAAATAGGGTTTGGTGTTACTATTGAGATGACTTGGGTCACAAGGAACTATGAGTTACTTGTGACATAAGGAGAGATAAACCAAACCAGCATGGAGTGATATTCAAATGCATTGGCGTGTGTAGGAGCTTATTATGCAAAGGGAATATGTCTTTGGCATAAGAGAAGATAAGAGTCCAGCTGGAAAGGTAAAGGTGCTTTACCTTTACAGCCATACCAGCCTTGACTATGAATCTGGACAGCTACATGGGCAGATTAAGAGGAGCCTAAGGAGAGCCAATAAGAGATCAGTCTCCTCTTGTTTGAATTAAAGCAAGACCAGTCTTCTCTCCATCTAGACCATCCATCTCTTTAAGTTAATTATAGCCATTAGATATAGGTTTATGTGTTTCAGATTTTAAAGGCCTATATAAACCATATGCTGGTGATTTGTAATGTTTAAGGGAGTAAGGGGGAAACCCTCTCCTCTTCATAAATAAAACTTGTGTTCTTGATTCACGTTCCCTCAAGTCTACCTCTTTCTTAAGTCTTTAGCCTCTCAAAGTCTCTATTAATCTCTAAGTCTCTGTTTCTGATTCAAGTTCATAAGTTAAAGATCAGACCTTTCTCATCATCATTTCAAGCTTTCTCTTCAGCCATTAATGGCGATTTACTTCACACAGCCTGAGCTTTGATTTCCAACATGGTATCAGAGCCAGGTTCATCAGAACCTGAGCTTAAAGCTTCCGCAAGCACAGTTCATTCCTCAGCTCAAAGATTAAGCCCATGGAAAAACAAATCCGAGTTCAGTCTCTTTGAAGAAGAAGATTGAAGCTTCTCCGTGTTCCTGTCTTCTCAGCTCCTGTTCTGTCACAACCTCATGGAGAGACTCGTTGGAAGCTAAGGTGTTTGGAGAGGAGTCGCGAACCTAGCCATAGAACTTTGTCCAAGAGCTTTCAAGATCTGGTTTTCAAAGAAGAAGCTCTTCAGCTTTTGTGTGAAGAAGATATGAAGAAAGGTGGGGTCTTTGGTGTCTGAGCAGTAAGAAGGTGTCATGAGCAGAATAGAGAGAGGAGGGGTGACAATCCAAAATCTCAATACCATCAAAGCCATGATCTTTAAGCCATTGGAGTAACAAGGACCAATCTGGTTCCTTGGTGTGAGCTATTTCTAAACCTTCTTGATATGAACTGTGATAATGACTCTTGCTGTGTGTTTTTGTGTTGATTTAAAACCGGGATATGCTTAAGATTGCTAAATGATAATGATTTAGAATCTGTCCTTGGTTAATGAAGAAAGCTGTGATTGATTGATTGAGTAAAGTAAAATGCTTGCTTCTGCTATAATGTTGCATTTTAAGTAGCTTATAAGAGCATGAATCGAATCTGGTTGCATACATGAAGTAGACAGATTGTAAAGCAAGGAATTGGGTCTGATTAGTGAGACAATGATATGCATTCGCTTCAGTTAAAAATGCTTGTTTAAGCTAGGATGATAGATTAATGTCTTCACTAGCATACATTGCATTAGACTCTGATTAAGGTGTTGCATAATTATATTTCTTGGTGCTGTCTAAAGGTTGAGGCGCTATAATATTTTTGTTTAATCTGAGCTAAGAGAGATTTGAAAGAGGGAATGAAAAGATTAGAGAAGAGATTGGTAGAGATTTGGTTTAGAAATGAGATTAGTGACTAGTAACCATGGTGAGACTTAGAGAGAAAAGAGACTGAATTTCTTGAGTATTATTAATGGCGAGATTACACAATATATAGGAGGAGACATGAGGGTTTCTGCTTTACAAGAGAGGATAAGGTTCAAAGACCACACATGTGGAGTCAACAAGAGGAGGCGCGCCTAGAATAGATCAAGTCGTTCAGATCCTATGCACGCTTGATGCTCATGGCATCTTCCAGGATGCCATTCACCTTTACAGCTTGCATACACGGAGCCTTAGCCTAAACCTTATCCCTTAACGGTCTGATTCCACACTAACCAAACCTTCCTTCTCTTCAAAAGTCTTTAGCCTTCTTGATGCTCAAGTTACATTTGGTGTAACATTTCCAATTGTAACACTCTTGTACGGACAGCCCTTGTCCGTACACCCATTCCTTCTCTTCCAAGCTACAATCCTCCTTACTTAAGTCTCTCCTATTATTGTAACACACACCATAATACTCATCACAACTCAACACTCCCCCTCAAGCTAGACCATGTGGAACAAGTCTAGCTTGGAATGCCATGAGCACCTATTGATCAAGAGATAGAGAAGACAAAGACATGAAGATTCAGGTCAAGATATGCGCATGCTTGCAATACAAGGTATTCCGTACAGTCTTGCATTTCAAGGAACCAAAGCTAACCTAATGTGACTTGGAAGGCAAGACAAGTGTGAGAATCGTTTAGCTTCATCCTTAGAAGCAAAACTAGAGTTCAAATGAGGCTCAGGACCGTTGGGAAGCAGCTGAGGCAAGTGGGAATAAAATAAGAAAGAAGTCACATGTCTTGGTTAAGCATTGGAGCCGTTTAGGAGCTGTCACTATCCCTCGGCCAGACCAGCTTTGTTTATGTTATTCTTCTTGTCTTCTCCTCATCAAGTTTAGCTTTAAATATATGTTGTATGCATACCAAATCAGTTAAGGAAAATAAAATCCTTCTTACACTCTATTCTCTCTCTCTCTCTCAAACAACAAACCCTACTCTCTCTCTTCCTTGTTCCGGATCTAACCTACACTCTCTCTCTTGTTCTTCATATTTATTCTTCACTAAACTTACATGGTATCAGAGCTTGCAAGCTCTTGAGCCTATTCTACTTCCGCAAATCTATGTTACTCACCCTATACTTCCATTCTCACGGTTTACTTTCCTAAAATCTTTCAAGTTTCACCCTTTGAACCAGTGGTTAATAAACCAACCAAAGTGTGTTCTTGACTTTGTTTGGGTGTTTCTCTTCAGTCTTCTCCACTCATCAGAGTATCTACACTACTCACGTTCCTTCTCTCTTGTCCAAGACCTCTCACAACACACATTCACTCTCGTTTTCACTCTTTACCCGCTGGACAATAGCAAGAAGAAGATGGAGAAGATGGAACATCAACAATATAAAACTATCATGATTCGGGCTACCCTAAAGGGAGCTAACTACATTACCTGGTCAAGATTGGCTAGGACCACACTTGGAGGAAGAGGCTTATGGGGTCATGTCACTACAAGGGAAGCTCCAAAGCAAACCGACCAAGGAGCTGACGGCAAGGAGGTTGTAGAGAAGGATGAAGGCAAATGGGAGCAAGAAGATCTCATGGTGCTGTCCATCCTGCAAGGCTCACTTGACACGCCAATTATGGAGGCTTACTCTCACTGTGTGTTAAGTTATGGTAAAAATAAAGTTACCATGGTAACAATGAAAGTTACCATGGTAAATGAGGTGAAGTGATCAACAAGTAAAGGGAAAGAGAAGTTACTTTGTGAAAGAGAAGGTTTGGTGTGATCCGGGAAAAGGGAAGAAGGAGATGACCGTTGGAAAGGTTAAGGATTGGCTTGACAGGCTGGAAAGTAAGTCAAGGCATCAAGGAAGATGCTGAAGGCATCAAACGTGTGGTTACTCACCACCACTCCTTTCAAATACACGCTCCTCCTNGGGAAAGAGAAGTTACTTTGTGAAAGAGAAGGTTTGGTGTGATCCGGGAAAAGGGAAGAAGGAGATGACCGTTGGAAAGGTTAAGGATTGGCTTGACAGGCTGGAAAGTAAGTCAAGGCATCAAGGAAGATGCTGAAGGCATCAAACGTGTGGTTACTCACCACCACTCCTTTCAAATACACGCTCCTCCTCCCCTTAGTCTTCACATGCTTGGACTAGTAGCTATGACTTCTCTTTTACACGAAAACCCTATCTATTTCTCTATATATTGTAATATCGGAGCAATGAAATAGAGGAGCAAGTTTTGAGTCTCTCTTCTCTCTAGACTAAGTTACTATTCAGATCTCAAGTTACTAGTCACTACTTTGTCTAAACTACTCCAAATCTCATTCTTTCTCTCTTAATATCTTCCTAATCTCTTTCTAGACTCAGATTACTACTAAAACATTACTGTGGGACAGCAAAAGAGCTTTGGGATACTCTACAAAAGGTCTATGGTAACACTTCAAACCTCACTACAATCTTTGAAGTAAAAAGAGCTCTTAACAACCTGCAGCAAGAGGAAATGGATCTTACAAAACATCTTGGCAAGTACACCCAGCTCTGGTCTGAGCTAGAAATGCTGAGGCCAAGCTCCACTGACCCTAAGGTGCTTGAAGAAAGGCGTGAACAAGTTAAGGTGTTCGGACTACTCCTTACACTTAATCCAGGTTTCAATGACCTCCTCAAGCACATCATCCGGGGCAAGGAGCTACCAAGCTATGATGAAGTGTGCTCTCAACTCCAAAAGGAACTCGGCTCAGATGGTCTCTTTGGAGGGAAAGGAGGTGATCTCAACATGGCACACAAGGCAGAGGCATCGGCTAACAAAGCTTTCTATAAGCCAAATAACAAGAAAGGAGGACTCGGCCATTGTGAACACTGCAAGAAGGATGGACACATGAAACATCAGTGCTGGATCCTTCACCCACACCTCAGGCCACCATCCAGATTCAACCAAGCCAAGGCTCATGAAGCCGGCCACCAAAACAACCAGCAGACAGCTCCATACCCGCAGCAGTCAAGTGATGGGAAAGCTATGAGTGCAATTGCAAATATAGCTGGAACAAGTGCTAACCATCACCAAGAGGATGCCTTCATATGCAAGTCAGACATTGAGGCTCTGATCAAGGCCCTCAACACAAACTCTGGTAACACTAAAAGTGATATCTATAATGCTTTGATCTCTAATTGCAATGCCCCTTTAGCTAGGCCTTTAATTATTGATTCAGGAGCTTCTCACCATATGATTAGAGATGCTAAACTGATTAGTAATTGTTGAGTTATGGTAAAAATAAAGTTACCATGGTAATAATGAAAGTTACCATGGTAAATGAGGTGAAGTGATCAGCAAGTAAAGGGAAAAAGAAGTTACTTTGTGAAAGAGAAGGTTTGGTGTGATCCTGGAAAAGGGAAGAAGGAGATGACCGTTTGAAAGGTTAAGGATTGGCTTGACAGGCTGGAAAGTAAGTCAAGGCATCAAGGAAGATGCTGAAGGCATCAAACGTGTGGTTACTCACCACCACTCCTTTCAAATACACGCTCGTCCTCCCCTTAGACTTCACATGCTTGGACTAGTAGCTATGACTTCTCTTGTACACAAAAACCTTATCTCTTTCTCTATATATTGTAATCTCGGATCTATGAAATAGAGGAGCAAGTTTTGAGTCTCTCTTCTCTCTAGACTAAGTTACTATTCAGATCTCAAGTTACTAGTCATTACTTTGTCTAAACTACTCCAAATCTCATTATTTCTCTCTTAATCTCTTCCTAATCTCTTTCTAGACTCAAAGTACTACTAAAACATTATGGTATCAGAGCCAGGTTAGGCATAATCTGAGTTCTTTGTTCGGTTACTTGTGTTCTAAGATTTGTTCGTTTGAAAAAGTTTTAGTCTTTGAGGTGTGGTTGGTTTGTCCGAGGCGTGTGTGGTCTTGGAGAAGTGTTTTCCTGTGTGTGAATTCTTGAGGTGTGGGTATCTCTGGTGGTTCATCTCAAAGGTTCCGTCTTTAGCAAGCTTTGGAGGTTAAGCGGCTAGATATGGAGAGTGGTATGAAGATGAAGGTCCCGGTTACTTTAAAGGGAAGTAACTACTTGTTGTGGTCACGGTTAGTAAAGACTGCTGTGGGGAGTAAAGGTCTTTGGGGTCATATCACATCTGGTGAAGCTCCAAAGAGGATTATCCAAGAGAGTGATGAAGAAGTTATCACCACGGATGAGGGAAAATGGGAGCAAGATGATCTGTTGGTTCTTTCCGTGTTATAAGGATCACTAGATCAGCCTATTCTTGAAGCATACAGCTACTGCACAAGAGCAAAAGACCTTTGGGAGACACTGAAAAAGGTGTATGGGAATGTCTCTAATCTAAGCTGGGTGTTTGAAGTGAAGAAAGCTATCAATGAGTTGATTCAAGAAGATGTTGAGTTCACAAAGCACTTGGGAAAGTTTAGAGCTCTATGGTATGAGCTAGAGATGCTTAGACCAAGTACCACGGATGAAGAGGAGTTGATTGAGAGGCGTGAGCAAGACAAAGTCTTTGGACTTCTCCTCACTCTCAATCCGGCTTACAATGGACTCATTAAGCACATTTTGAGGGCTGAGAAGCTTCCATGCTTGGAAGATGTGTGTGCACAGATACAAAAGGAGCAAGGGTCTATTGGATTGTTTGGGAACAAGGGTGATCTCACATTGGCAAGTCAAGCAGTTCAGGAAGCTCAAGGTGATAGTATCCAAGCTAACAAGGCGGTTTATGGGAGAAATGACGAGAGGAGGTATGAAGGCAGGTTCAATGGAACGTGTGATCAATGTAAGAAGTATGGGCACAAGAAGAGTCAGTGCTGGATACTCCACCCTCATCTAAAGCCAGCCAAGTTCCTAAGAGACAAGGATGGAAGAACCAATAATGCTGAGGGTTCTAATGGAGCTGGTGCAAGTAAAGCGGCTAGTGGTGATGGCAATGAAGTGAGTGAGAGCAAGTCTATGGTGGCTTACACAGGTCCTGGAGGCTCTTCAAGCACCAGGGGCAATGCCAATGACTACATAAGGAGGTCGGACATTGAGGATCTTATCAAGATGCTCAAAGATAATGGTAATATCATTTCTAACTCTTATGGTGCTTCCTTACTCACTAGTAAAGCAAATGAATCTTATAATTGGTCTAGTATTGCTAGGATGAATGGGAATGATATAGAGAATGCTAATAGGCTGAATGAACCTCTTATCACTTTCAAATCACCTAGTATACTTTGTCATAAGGCTGAAAACATGACTAGACCTCTTATAATTGATTCTGGTGCTACTAACCATATGATAAGTGATACTAACTTAAACAAGAACTTAGAACCCGCCAATGGTAATGTGTTAATTGCAAATGGTGATAAAATCCCTATTAGAGGTATTGGTACCTTAAGATTGTTTAATAGAGATTCTAAAGCTTTATATATGCCTGAATTTACTAACAATCTTTTGAGTGTCAGGAAGTGTACCAAAGATTTAAATTGCAATGTGATATTCACCCCTGATCATGTGAGGTTTCAGGATATTGAGAGTGCCAAGATGATTGGTAGAGGAGCTACCAAGGGAGATCTATATGTTCTTGAAGACTTAGCTCTTGTTTCAGATTTTAGTTGTTTTAATTCTGCTTCTGTTTTAAATAAAAATGCTTTGTGGCATGCTAGACTAGGACATCCTCATGTTAGAGCTTTGAACTTGATGTTACCAGGTGTTGTTTTCGAAAATAATGATTGTGAGGCTTGCATTTTAGGCAAACATTGCAAAACTGTTTTTAAAAAGTCTACTACTATCTATGAAAGTTGCTTTGATTTAATTCACTCTGATGTGTGGACTGCTCCATGTTCATCTAGAGATAATTTTAAATAATTTGTAACTTTCATTGATGAAAAATCTAAATACACCTGGTTAACTTTAATACCTACAAAGGATAGGGTAACTGATGCATTTAGGAACTTTCATGCATATGTGACTAACCATTATCAAGCTAAGGTTAAGATTTTCAGGTCAGATAATGGAGGTGAGTACACAAGTCATGAGTTCAAGAATTTTCTAGCTCAACATGGGATCCTTCATCAAACCAGCTGTCCTTATACCCCTCAGCAGAATGGCGTCTCTGAAAGGAAGAATAGACACCTTATGGAGGTTGCTCGCTCAATGATGTTTCAAGCAAGTGTGCCAAAGAGATTTTGGAGTGATGCGGTTGCCACTGCTTGCTATCTAATCAACCGAACCCCTACTAGAGTNTTGCTCGCTCAATGATGTTTCAAGCAAGTGTGCCAAAGAGATTTTGGAGTGATGCGGTTGCCACTGCTTGCTATCTAATCAACCGAACCCCTACTAGAGTTCTTGATGGTCAATCTCCATTTGAAGTCCTCAACAAGTACAAGCCAAGTTTGGATCACCTAAGAGTCTTTGGTTGTCTAAGCTTTGTGCTTGTCCCGGGAGAGCAGAGAAACAAGTTGGAAGCTAAGTGTACCAAGACTATGTTTGTGGGTTACTCTACAAGCCAAAAGGGGTATAGGTGCTATGATCCACTAACTAGGATAGTTCTTGTGTCAAGGGATGTCAAGTTCATTGAAGCAAGAGGGTACTATGATAAGGAGAGTCAAGAAGACTTGAAGGATCTTACAGCAGATAGAGGAGCCGCTTTAAGGATAATTATGGAGAGGCTTGGGATAAAGACTACCCAGGATCCGAGAAGTGAGGCTCCAAGACCACAAGGAGCAGAAGGTACAAGTCAATCTCCTCACCTTGATCATGAGAGGGGGAGAAACTATGAGAATCAAGGCGGCTCTAATAGTCAAGAAAGACAAGAGCCGAGCAACAATGGAGAGGAACCAAGTAACCAAGAGGATCAAGAGAGTTCTCAAGAGGTTATGAGCTCCGGGTCTCCTGACCAAGGTGCATCTCATGAAGATAATGAAGATGGAGCATCCATCTCAAGTGGTGTGTTCCTTTGCTGAGTTTCCGAGTGAGCATTGTATGTTTGTGGAAAGCTTGGATAAGAATGAGGTGCCAAGAACCTATGAGGAAGCTATGCAAGATAAAGAATGGAGAGAATCTGTGGCAAATGAATCTGATGCTATGATAAGGAATGACACATGGTATGAAAGCAACCTTCCAAAGGGCAAGAAGGCAGTGACAAGTAGATGGATCTTTACCATCAAGTACTTGCCTAATGGAAAGATAGAGAGGAAGAAGACTAGGCTAGTAGCAAGGGGGTTTACTCAAACCTATGGTGAAGACTACATTGATACTTTTCCTCCAGTTGCTAAGCTTCATACCATCCGGATTGTATTGTCAGTGGCAATGAATCTTGAGTGGGGATTATGGCAAATGGATGTGAAGAATGCCTTCCTTCAGGGGGAGCTTGAAGATGAAGTGTATATGCAACCTCCTCCTGGTTTGGAACATTTGGTGAAACCAGGGAATGTGTTGAGACTAAAGAAAGCTATCTATGGTCTTAAGCAGTCACCAAGAGCTTGGTACAACAAGCTGAGTACTACCTTGAATGGAAGAGGTTTTAGGAAGTCTGAACTCGACCACACTCTCTTCACTCTCACCACTCCATCAGGTATAGTTGTCCTCTTGGTATATGTTGATGATATCATCATAACCGGGAGTGACAAAGAAGGTATACAAGATACTAAAGACTTTCTTAAATCAGTGTTTGATATTAAAGACTTGGGAGAAATGAAATACTTCCTTGGAATTGAGATATGTAGATCCAAGGAAGGCTTATTCATGTCTCAAAGGAAATATACACTTGATCTTTTGAAAGATGCAGGTAAGCTTGATGGCAAGACTGCTAAGATGCCTATGGAGGATGGTTACAAGGTTCCA
>CAKOAT010365377.1:0-10939 GCA_932364175.1 Eruca vesicaria subsp. sativa
GGACGACTTATTTTAAAGTCGTCTGGGCAGACGACTTGCGAGGGCTAGAAACGTAAAAAAAATTCGCGTTTTTTGTTTGTTCACAAGGAGTTGGTTGTAATTTCAATAGCCTTTTAAGTTACTTTTGCATTTGATTCAAGTTTGGGTTTACTTTTGCATTTCAAATCAAGTTTTGAGTCATATTTGGCAATTTTCCCATCAAACTAAGTACTTGAGATTTAGTTCTTCTTGAATCCTCCTTCTCAAAACATTATTAGATTTTCCTTTTTTCGAGATTGCATTTCCTGTTTAGTACTCTTCTTTATTGTTACTACCGTAATAGCTATTAAAAACATAATTACCAAACTATCACTAATGTTATTTTAGTTACTAACATAAAAACTAATTCCACTAAGCTAATAGAAATTCGAACATTTTTGCCATTTAAGACAGCCATGAGTGTGACTAAGATCCAGGATAGAAACTCCAGTTAGACTCCATTTACCATTAGACCATGACAACTTGGTTAAAACCAATGAATTTTCCAAATTAAAATTCATAGATAGTGTATTTAAAAAATTATCCCTTTATTTATAACTAAATACTAATTTTTTATTAATTTGTGTGAAAAAATTAGAAATTTTTTTTTTTTGTCAATAGAAATGAAGCTTTTTAACAGAATAATATTATATAATAATATAATATAATAACAGTAGTTTTGACTTTTACTTTGCACAAATTTATTAGGTACAATCTCATTGTATAAATACGCCACTGCATGTAATTCTTGTAATTTATAATTTATAAAACAGTATAATATATAGATTAAGTTATTTATATATATTATTTACTGTAATATTATAATTATAAATATGAGATATGTATATAAAATATTACAGAAATATTATTTCTTGTTCTATATATCAAAATGAACTAATACTAATAAAATTTAAAAATCATACGCATTTCTTATTTGAAATAAATATTGAAAAGTAAATATCTATATTTTAAATAAAAATATACTAAAAGATATTATTAAAATGTAATATCAGAAAAAGATACTTAATAATATTTTTGATATTTTATTTTGAAAGAAATTTGTGTATATTTAATAATAGAGAAATTTTCTAGGATAGATCTAGAATTTTTTTTGTTACAAATAAACTTAAATATTTTATTAAAATAAGTAAATATACACTTATACTCCTAGGGTTAATTAATCTAGACATTAGGGTTAGAGTTAAGAAGTGACTTTTAGGGTTTAAGGTTTAGGATTTAGGGATTAAGGTTTAGGATTTGGGGTTTAGAGTTTAAAAGTGGAGTTTTGGAGATAAGATTTCAAATTTTTAAAAATAAAATAAAAAATTAAAATTTTCAAAAAAAAACTACTATTTTGGTCATTTTAGTTTTTAGCTCTATTTTTGTGACAAAAACTTAAAAAAAATATTTAGTTACAGAATTACTCTTAATAATAACTAAGTTTATGCTTTAAAATAATAAAAACTAAATAAATGAAATGGTCGAACGTAAAATACTTGTGAGTAGATAAATATTATTTATGTTTTAATAGTATTGATTTATATATTATTTTTTTCCTCTCTTTGTAGATAAAAATAGGATTCCCCTATATTTTACTCAATATCTAGAATTTGCTATATTAGAAAAATACATGAATCAAAAACCAATTTTATTATAGAGTTTTAGAGGAGAAAATAACAAAATCTATAGGAAATGGTCTTAAGAAAATTTAATCTATTTTTGATAATTTTTATAGTATTCGTCTTAGATCAGTTGATATAATATTTTTTAATGATAGATTTGGCGAGAAAGCAGGAAGAAGAACCAATGAGATCTCAAGGAGACTCAGTTATTTTCGAAGATCAATCAAATCCAGAAGATTCTTTCTACTAGCTGAAGAGACGATGATGATTAGCTCTTCTTCTGTGCGTGTCGCGGCTGCTTTCTTCCTTGTCCTCCTCTTCCTCGTCAACGTCGTTCGCAGCGAGGTTTAACCTTTTCTCCTTGACTTGATCTCTGCGAATCTAACAGTTTCCCGAAAACAGGATCGCATTGTTGTAAAACTATTAGCTTTATGAAACTGACTAATTGGAACATTGAATTTCTGTTTCACTTCATTAATGATTTGATGTTTGCTTGAATCAAATTGCCACAGGAGTGCTCAAGAAAATGCATTGCGCAGAATTGCGACAGTAAGCTTCAATCTGTTACTTTTTGCGTTTTAGCTACTTACTTGCGTTATATATTTATTTATTATTGATATCGTTTGTTTTCAGTTCTTTCTATTCGGTACGGGAAGTACTGTGGGATTGGACACTCTGGATGTCCTGGTGAGGAGCCTTGTGATGATCTTGATGCTTGTTGTATGGTCCATGACAGCTGCGTTGAGGCAAATGGTAAATATCATTCAATAATGCAAATACCTTACTGTTTTCATGATTTTAGAATGCAAATTAATCAAAAGGTTCACTACCCTTGTTGTTAGTTTTGGGTTTATCATTTGTTACTACGAACTGCAGATGGTTAACGTTTTGCTCTTTAGCTGACACGCTTACGCTCAAACCTTCCGTTGGTGATTTATTTCCCAATTTTTGGCAGGTATGACTAACATAAGCTGCCATAAGAAGTTCAAGAAATGCTTAAACAGGCTAAGCAAATCGATAAAACAATCCAAAAACAAAAAGGTTGGCTTTTCCAAACAATGCCCTTACTCGCAAGTCATACCAACGATGAATCAAGGAATGGATATAGGCATCATGTTCAGTCAACTAGGCAATGATATGAAAACCGAGCTCTGAGTTTCCGCTTATTGGAGGCATCACATTGGTCCTTTGTAGCTTTAGAAGATTCTTTGGTGATGTACGATTACCTGTATTACTATTGCCACTGAAAATCGCAGCTCGATTAACTTAATTCAAACACCACCGGTAATTTTTTTGACATGTTTTCTTGGGGGAAACTATAAGCATCTGATAACACTGTTGTCTTGATAAGAAATCTCTTATCTATTCTTGAAGTCAAGTTATGAATTATGATCAAGATATCACGTTTCAATTTGGTTGAATATTATATAATTATCAAACTTTAATGTCACTATTAGTCTTTAAATCTATTGTAATTGTTCCTTATAGCTCTGGCGACATTTTAGAATTGGGATGGTGTTATAAAACAAATCTTGCATCTGCATCAAGCATGGCAATGGCATACATCCACAATCATGTTTAGTTGTATAGTTGACAACTCTCAAGCATTTTGTATATCATGTTTCAGCATGTTGTGAATTGGAATTGATCTTTCTCAATAGGTTAATACTGAGCCATCGCTTGAGGTTAAACAATATTGCATATTAGTTTCTGTCCTCTACTCTAGGAAGTAGTTACTCAACGGTCACTAAACATCCTTTTTTTCTTGAGGTTTCATAAAACCTTTCTAGCTTCAAAAATTGGAGAAAACATGTTGTTTTACCACGCTTTCTTACATAAGTAGGACTAGGTTACATGATTCTTAAGAAAGGCAAAACATTCATACTTGCTTAGAAATCCATAAGAGCGTTGAAACTCTTCATTGTCTCCAATTCCTAGGAGCCTAACTCTTCTGACATTGTAGTAGAATATGTAGAAGGGTTGGACCTTGATTGCCAACACCACGCTTGTGACAATAATGATCTCACCAGCTTTACTCGTGCCTTGGAAAGACATTCCGCGGCAAGAAACAGAATCCCACGCAGAGGAGGGAAACACACATGTTTGCTTTTACCATTCTTGTTACCAATCCTCAACAACAAGGTTGTATCATTTGACTTTAGTATGTTTTGAGTTAAATTCATTTAAATTTGAGTGATATTAGTATCCAATAGAAATCCCTCTAAACTAGTGAAATGATTTCACATATGTCATCTCTAAAATCACTTTCACCAAAGAATGTGAAATGATATATTAGAATTGATGACATGACTTATGGTTAAATATCACATAAACAAACTACATTTATTATTAAATTTAATTTTTGGTAATCTTTGAGAATATAGTAATAACTCATAAATCATCATTAATATAAATATTTTTAAAATTTCATTAAATAATATAATAATAGAAATAAAAAAGAGAAATTCTCTAGGATAGACTTAAGAAAGTTTTTGTCACAAATATAAACCTTAAAAATAAAAATGACCAAAATAAAGTTAAATTTTGTTATCAAAAGAAGTAAATATACACTTATAACCCTAGGATTATTAATCTAGACATTAGGGTTTAGAGTTAAGAGGTGAGGTTTAGGGTGTAGGGTTTAAGGTTTAGAGTTTATGGTTTAGAGATTAGGGTTTAGAGTTTAGGGTTTAGATTTGAGAAGTGGGATTTCGGGATAGGATTTCAAATTTTAAAAAATAAAAAATTAAATTAAAATTTTCAAAATAAAAAATGCTATTTTGGTCATTTTATTTTTTGAGTTCTATTTTTATGACAAAACCTTATCTATTTGAGAAAATTGTCCAGTAAAAATGGTTAAAATAATAATATAAATAAAAATATATTTTAGATCAATTGTATTTATCCTATGGGTTCTACCTTATCATTGATTGAAAGTTGTTCTTGCACTTAGTTTTTAAATACATAATAACCAGAACATTAATGAAAAAACTTGACAATGTGGTGGGAACTAGTGCAGATAAATATTTGGAAATATTTCAAATATGTTACATTTTATTTTACTAATTATTTTATTAAATAGGTGATTTTATTGTATTGCTTTGGTGTGTATATAGGTTTTATGGTTTTCTTATATATAGCCGTTTAGACTTTAATTGGTTTGCGTTTAGTTTATGATTTGATTCATAAAAGAAGAGTTTGAAACCCTTTATTTTCTTGTTACGGCTAGAACTTGAGAGTTCTCAGCAAAACAAAAGGACATCAATTATTAGGTTTTTTAGATCAAATAAGATCGTTGTGTTATTGTAGCTTCCGCTGCACCAGACACACATTTACATAATTTGTGCAAACATATCCATTATTTCTCTTATAAATTATTTACAAATAAATTTCTTAATGTTGTTTTATTTTCAACTTTATTATTAAAATGAGATCAAGGAGAGGACTACTGGCCTTGAAGATCTAGATACACAACTATGAAAAGTTGGAAATGACTTACATTTACATCCCCCATTAGTATATCGACCCACATGAGTTCACCACCACGTTTAACATTTATGGCCTTCCAGAACCGCAGAAGCCTAGCCTCGACGATGAAGGAGCGCTTGCTGGACTTCAGATCGGAGGAAAAATCCCTCGAATCAGCCATGTCAAAAGTAATCAGAATGAGATATAAGCGTTACGAAGTTAAGATGAGATCAATGAGAGGACTACTGACACATATTTAAATAGAGATCACCGCTAATCATACCAAAACAAAGCATTGAAGACAACATAGTGTGGGAACGAATCAATGTGATTAAACACGAAGCCTTTATGCAGACCGTTTCAGATGGTGAGAAGAAGCGCAAACGGCATCAGGCCGCCGTCGCAGGAAGAGGAGAGACGAGCTTCTTGGTTTCTTGTCTACGGATGTATTAAGGTTAGGGAGACATTGACTTAATCTGGCCGGAAACACTTGCCAAGTCCAAAACCTAATCCCAAACAAAGGAAAGAAGCCCACGACGGTCCTAAATGCATTAAACAGCGCATCCTAAATACCAAGACACGTGTCAAATTGCCAGCGCCCGACTTTCGGACGTGGCAGACGACGTGGAGAAGGAACGAAGAAAACACTCTTTTATATATATATAGACATAACAATAACAAGTTAAAAATATCAAATACTCTTGTAAGGGTAAAATTAGTATACTAATTATGTAAGTTTTTTTTTTAATTCTTAGTTGTATATTAACTTAATGTCTCTCTATATATATGTGGTCATTTGATGAAGTATCAATAAATTTGAAGATTTTTAAATATCCTATTAACCAATATAAATAAATATATGTTTTACACTATTTTAATCATTGCAAGACAAAATAGTTACCATGACATTCAATAAATTTGAAAAACACAATTTACACTTCAGCATTACTAAACATTAAATCAATGAATAGTAAGTTTGTGCATATATTTTATCAGCGGCCTTGACACTCTATCAACTCCTTCTCGACTTGATCTTAGCAGTGATCACAACCTTCTTACAGACCTTGACTAAGCCATTTACCTATTAACCTTTTGATTGCATCATCTGCAGTTTGCAATTTGGTTCTTGGTTGAGTTTTATGGTCTGAAAATAAAAAGTTAGTTCTTTTTTTTTCTTTCTGAAACACAAACTTATATTAAAAACTCCTCAAAAGTTAGGTAATACAATTAAAGGCAATCGCTGGATCTACAACAGTGCCCCATGGAACATTTTCCACACAAATAGCTTTATCTTTGGCGTTGTTTTTTTTTTTTTTTACTCAACAACTTATCATTAGGCAAAAGTGAATACATGATTACAACCTCAAGAGATTTTCAACCCAACATACAACTGACGAGATCTAGTATCGCCTAGGAACACGGAGTCGAAACTGGAGTGGATCCTAGACTACCCAATCTAATTCATCAGTGGATTTTTCACCACAATGAATCGAGTTCATCCCACGATTCGAGATGAACTGATTCTTAACCCCTAAAATAGACCAAATGAGATAACAACAATGAAACCCGAAAGCAATTAGATTAAAACCAGACGAGAAGATATGACCAACTACATTGGGCTTCTAAAGATCAGATTTAAGGACAGGCCCAAATGTCTCTTCACCTTTCAGTGCGCGACTGGTCAGAGTTAATCGTCGTCAGGGCACTGTTCCCTCCTTAGCCAAAACCAGGAGAAACCCGTAGTGAAAAGCGGGTCTGACAACGTCCCCATGACTGGAACATATATGGTTTTTGATGACGTGAGGTTCCACCATCGAACAAAACAACGGCCGTCGACGCTGGTATGTGAAACCCCACCGCGTGCTTGCTGTAGAGATCCTTTCCCGGTAGACTCTCTCCGGTGAAGAGACTCCCTACGACGCGTTATCTATGAGAACCGTAGAACAGATCCATCTTCCACCTTCCGTCTCGTCTCTCCTCCGATTGACTCACCGCCACTCGGGCCTGTAGATCCAAGATGGAGGAGGTTTCCCACTGAGCCACGCGCCATCGTCGTGAGGGAGCACCCAGATCTAAAAGTTGAAAATTGATCCGTTTACTCCAACTCAACCCTAAATGCCGACTTGTCCTCACCTCCGCCTTCCTAAGCCTCACCGCTCCTCCAAGATCACCATTAGTTACGCCTTTGACACAAAGTCTCCGGGATCCCGCCGGTGAACCAGAACAGCGAGCATATTGACTAAGGGAGATGGCAGAGAGGAAGAAGGCAAAGAAAAAAAGAAGAAAGGGAGAGGAAGGAGCCCTCCGGTACCGACCACTCGCCGGACCAGAGGCAACAACGAAAGCCTTTTTTTTTTAGATCTAGAGATGGAACAAAGCGTATTCTAGAGAGAGAAAGGGAAAGAGGAAATAATGAAAAATCTTTGGCATTGTTTGTAGCTTTCTTACACACTTTCTCCAATTGATTGTAACCATAGTTTTTTTTTCTTTTTTTTTATTGAATTCAAAATAAAAATTTAGTTCAGTTCATTCTTTTTGTGTAAAACAACTTAGTTCATTACTGATATGTTTTCTTTACCCGAAACAAAATAAATCCCCAATATACTAATCATGGAGCATTACAACATTTAAGTGTAACCACTTGTCATCACTGAGATCACTCTTAAAATTTCTTAGAAAAGTATGTTGGTCCATATAAAGTATACTTTTTTATTCTTTTATTAAATTAACTATCAAAATGATTTGTAGTGCATAAAGAATATTTTTCATTCTTTCCTTAAGTAATACCTACGGAACTACCTAAGGGCAATTCTCTCAAATAGCCATCTTTTAAGTTTTTATCACAAAAAGAGACCTCAAAAATTAAAATGACCAAAAAAAGCATTTTTTATTTTGAAAATTTTAAGTTTTTTTAATTTTTTAAAATTCAAAACCCTATCCCTAAAACCCCATTCCTTAACTCTAAACAAAAAAATATAGGATTAGTTAACCCAAGGGTACAAATGTATATTTAATAAAACATTTAAGTGTTATTTTGGTCATTTTAATTGTTAAGGTCTATATTTGTGATAAAAACTTTTTTAGGTCTATTATAGTCATTTTCTCATTACCTAATATGATTAACATATATATGATAATTAATGATTTTACATAAATTTGATAATAAGTTTTGTATCCTCTATCATTTTTGTTTATTTATATTATTAAAAAAAATTAAACAATCAAACTAACCGTATAATAACAAACTATATTTATTTTTTTATGTTATAATTTAAATTTTGTAAAACCACTATAAATTACTAAAACACTACAAGAAAACACATCCTTTACTAGGACGGGTTTTCCTCGTTATTTCCTAGTAAATGGCCCTTTACTAGGAAATAACGAGGAAACGTGTTTCGTCGAAAGACGTTCATCGTAAAGCCTATTTTCCTCGTAATTGCCTAGCTAATTTACGAGGAAAAGTTTCCTTGTAAAGACGTGGAAAAGGTTTCCTCGTAAGCTCCACGTCGACTTTCCTCGTAAGGGCATAGTAAACTATTTCCTCGTAACCTTGTAGTAGGTACTTTACTAGGAACTTGCTAGGAAAGTTTACGAGGAGTTTACTTCGAAACGTTTACGAGGATTTTGCTTCGAAACAATTTTTTCCTATTTAAAAAAAAATATTTATAAATTAAAATTATATATATTAAAAAAAATTAAAAAAATAAATAACAAAATATTTATAAATAACTAAATAATATACAATTAATAAGTTTTAAAATTCATAATATACAATTAAAAACTAAAAAAAAAACTAAAAGGGATGATGGTCTTGACATTTGTTCACGAAGTCGTCGTCTCCAATGTTGGATGCCGGCTGTGACTGAGATGGTGGAGGGTGTTGGGATGGAAGGGCTCCGCTTTCCCGTCTCTGACGCAACACTTCCGCCACTTGCGGGTTTCCGACCGCCACAATGTCGAGGATATCCGTGAGCGTACGCACATGAGCCTGCGTCGCCTGCAACTCCGTCCGCAGCTGAGCATTGTCATCGGCTTGTTGGTGAACATAAGCCGATGTCACTGCGGGGAAATCGTTAACCGAGCCAATCCCGATAACACGGCCCTTTTTCCTCGGGACGACCTGTAAATTAAAATATTAATAACCTAAGAAAAATTGAAATAAATAATAAAAATTAATATATTAAAACAAATTTTTTACCTCCTCGTAAATCTTATCCACTTCAAGAGTGGATAATACGACCGAAGCCCCAGTCTGCTGAGTCAACTGGGTCTGGCGCTCGTCAACTCGGGCAGCAATCTCGTTGTAGATCCGCTCGGAAGCAGGATCTACAAACTGCCCACTCTTCCTCCGGTGGGTCCGCTCGTATAGGTCTTTCAGAGATGGAAGAACTCCTGTCTCTTTAGCCTTTATTTTTTTTAAATTAAATATTAATTTAGAATATTAGAATATTCAAATAAAGTAACATTAAATAGTTATAAAAAAATACCATGTCTAGACGAACTCCCCCATGAGGTTTTCGGCCCGTGGTGTGAAGTATCTTCGTGTTGCCATGCTCGTCGTCTGTGGCCATGCGGTTCCCGGAGTTTGTATTGGAGGTTCTGATCGAATCCGGCAACGTCCAATAGCTGATGAGGCCATCCCACACCGTGGTTGTGAGGCAATCGGGTTTTCCGCGCTCGTAACCGTTCACCTGATTTAAAATAATTAGAATTAAAGTCAATAATATATATTTTTAAAAATATAATTAATATATATCATAATTTTTAAATTTATACCTGAAAGTCGCCCTTCCAGTTGTAGACCATGTCGCACAATCGTGCTTTTGCCTTGGTCTCGAACTCTGACTTCACCCGCTGGTGAATCCCAATAGACCAACGGTATTTTTGCTGCAACCAGAAAAAATAAAACACGGATTAGTTCAATAATATTCATAATTTTAAATGATTAAAAATAAATTAAATTGATTTACTAAACTTAAAGCGAACGATTTGAACCACGTCTTTTTGGTGTGGCTCGCCGTCAGCTTCCAGTTTGGAGCTGCATCGGGAAAGTATCCCTTGATACAGTCCGTGGCGCTAGATCCGACAGAATTGTCAAGACCAAACCTGGAAAGACAGAAAATAAATCATTAATTAGAACATATATATACCATAATACGTTTTAAAAATTAATTAATTAATAAAAAATTTTAAAAATTAAAACATACCATAATACGTTTTGGCCGTCCCGTCGGAGAGGATCTAACTCTGGCAGCCCTTCTCTGCCTGGAAGGGCCAAGATATCCTCCACCGTGTACACCGCAAATGGTGCGTTCGGCGGCACCTGCGAGTCAGGATGAATCCCGACCGGTGGAGGAGGAGGAGGAGGAGGAGGAGGCTGAGGAGGTGGCTGCTGAGACCGGGATGCCGTAAAACCTCCCTGAGTCTCGTATCAATTTGTATAATTTTTAAAAACAGTTAAACAAACGTAATTTAAATTTCCTAATCGAACCACCTAATCTAAATTCCCTAAACTAACCACCTAATCTAAATTCCCTAAACTAACTACCTAATCTAAATTCCCTAAACTAACCACCTAATCTCACCTAACTAGGAACTAGAGAGTACCTTAAGAGAATATGGAGAGGAACTTACTATGACTGAGAAGTCGGATTGCTCGTGTATATATAAGGAATTTTGTTTCCTCGTAAAGCTCTAGTAATATTACTAGGGCTTTACGAGGAAACAGCTATGCCCGTGTTTTCATTTCCTCGTAAGGTCCTAGTAAGGTCCTAGAAATAATATTACTAGGACTTTACGAGGAAAATCTTTACGAGGAAATAGCTATG
>CAKOAT010366154.1:0-11086 GCA_932364175.1 Eruca vesicaria subsp. sativa
TAAGTTAATTTTTAATTTTTAATTTGTTAATTTGTAATTTCTTTAATTTTTTAAATCATTATAGTTATGTTAAATCATGACCATAATTAATTTTAAATTGTTTATCTGTATTTGAAAAACTTAAAATATTGTTTTTAAAAATAATTTAAAATTTAACTTAATTTTATATAAAATTATTTGAAAAATATAATTTGTAAAAAGTATAATTTTCTAATACTATTAGACAAATAAATAAATTATATTAAATTAGTTTTGAAACTTTACATATTTTAAATGCAAATATTTTACCAACTGCTTCTTAAAAAAACATTAGGGAATTTGCTAATACTCTACCAATCAAGCCCAATGACACTATGTTTATTTTGTATCACTCGAACACTGAAAAGTGAAAAGATATATGAAATCTGGTCCATTAAATTCTAAGATTTGATCTACAGTTCTAATTACAATTGTTTCTGATCCTACGTATAGATAATTATATAAAAATTCCAAAATTCTAAAATTTCAAATACATATAAAAACAATCATATATAAATTAAAATTTGTCAGTACTAAAATTTTATATTTTAGTTACATATATTCACCCTGCGCAAGGCGCAGGTCTTATCCTAGTATGACACTGAATCATAAGACTTATTTGTTTTAAATATCTCTTACTTAATAATAGAAAAACAAATTTAAAATAAACTTTAATGTATAAGTTATTTACACTCATATCATGCTGAGTTGGCAAGTTCACAAGACTCTTCAGCTTGAATAATTAACTAGATTTTGACCCGCACTTGGGAAGTGCGGGTTTTGTTTTCATTGTAATAAAATGTATCAAATGATTAGATTTGTATTATATGATAGTTTTATGTTTGAATGTGTTGTATATTTAACCTTTTAGTTGGGTCTTTTCATTGAGTTATGCATAACCGAGTCAGTTTGGGGTTGAACTGTGAATCCGAAAATTAAGTGTTATGAGAGTATGAAGAATTAAAACACATATTAGATCCATATGAAAATTGGATGGTCCACTAAAAAACTCGGATGGATCCATAGCCCATAAAATGCCCAACATTGAAAACGCCCAAAATTATATTACAAATTTGTAGTTAAATCCAATAAAAATGACCATCAGATTTTTGCATGTAGGAAAGAATTCAGAAAGAGTAATCATTGTTTGACATGGATAAACACAATAAATATACAAAATCTTTATCTAAAAATATGGATAACATGACCAAAATGTCAAATCGTTACGTCTTGGAAAGAACATCTTAGAAACAACTTTATAAAAGAATCGTTTTGGAAGATGAGATATATGTCAATCATATCAGAAGTACATTTCGGAATTGTCAAAACAAAATCATAACAAACTTCATTACAAAATTAAGATTAATAAATAAGAATCATCTGTTACAAAAGATATATTCAGTATCTAAGCATTAAACTTCTAAAAAACAGCAGAATCTATATAACATAATCTACAATAATAATAAACATAACTAAAACCATCATTTCTAAACAAACATAATCCTAAAACGCCTAAAAGATGAGTAAATCAAGCAATAATAAAAAAATAAGAGTAGATCAAGCAATATTAAACATTAATAAAAAAAAATTAAAAAAAACACAAAACCGGTTGTAAACAATCAGTATATAGCGTTCAAATATTTTTTTTTAAAGATTAAACATAAACTTCACAACTTAAGTTTGAGACTGAGAGAGAGTAAGATGAAGAGATATTATGGTTATTGTAGACTATCGAAGAGTCTTATAAAGATAAGAACTAAACCTAAACATTAGTGGATCTAAAGGTTTAACATAAATAGGTAAGAAGACTAATAGCCCAAAAGATATTAATAATTATGGAGCCAAATATCATTGCTTTGAAAATTTCCATTTATTTTTGAAAATGGATTAGATAAAAACTAATATGATTCGATTAAATGCATGATTGTGTTCATTATGTGATTTTCTGTATATATAAAGTCGAATGATTTGGTAGTTAAAATGTAAATTTGGCTGCATGGTATCATTTTCGGTTGCATAATATAATATAGACTTTTGAAAATGAAAGTTAAACTAAATTATTGGGAAAATAATAATGGAAATGCATTCTAAAGTAGATATTTTGGGCCCTATTAACAAAGATTTTGAACTTATATAGTTATATAGATATATGTACAATCCGTATTATATGGAATTGGAATTTTTACAAAGTTTTGTTTAGTATTTTAAGTGTTTAAGTATTTGAAATTTTAACAATTTTGGCCCCTTTTAACATATAAACATTGGATTTGTTATAAAACCATTTTATTATTCTTCTGATATTTTGGTCCTTTTAACAAAGATCTAGTGAGTGAAAATTTGGCACATTTGAATATGAAATATATTCAAAAATTTAGAAATTTTGGGCCCTTATCAAAAATATGGATTAGTTATATATATGTACCAAACAATTTTTTCTAATTTAATTTTATAATTAATAGTAGATATTGTTTGATAAGTAACATGTATAATAAATGTTATATTTTTTATATAAATATGTATTATCTATATTTTTTGCCTATGTAATTTTTTTCAACTTAAAGACTTTTATAAAATATTGTTTTCATATTGATAACTACTCAAATATTACTCTAAATCACCCTAAATCTTTCGGTTATCTAAATCAAGCATTTATCTAAACCACACCTAAAATATTAAAAACTAATCACAGTAATCAAATAATAAAGATAGACATGAACATAGATAACCGAGTAACATAAAAAACATTAGGTTCAGTTTAATACATCAAAATATTAAAAAAAAGAACAGGTTTTTTAAACCAGACAACAGTTAAAAAGTTCATAGCCGCAACACCTTCAAACATAAGAGATGAGGACAGCGATCACTTAACGCCACGTTTGTGGCTCTCCTAGCTTTTCCCAATCGAGATTGGGAACCTTCACATCAGAAAGACGGGCATGAGCAAGAGCAAGAGCAAGTTCCGTTTCCAGCTTCTCCTTCACATGGTTCATAACGCCATCGTTGAAGAGCTCTTCATAGAGTTCAAGTTTACCAGCAATGTGATACACCTCCACCTCAGCTTCATACTTGGCAAAGACGGCTTCATGGAACCTTCTGTACATGTTAAGAATCCTTCGGCATTCATTCCAGACGTGTAAGCCTCTTGCAACATTGATCCATGAAACTGGTTCGCAGCCATAATTAAATCGTGATCTGCATGTTCATATAAATGGAAATTTTGTTAGAAAAAAAAGGATGATGTATAACACTAACAAAACATCTAACTCTCAATGAAGACATTAAAAGAGAATATATATGAAAGATAACCATTTGTCATGACAAAAATCGTAACCAACCTATGGTAGATCTTATTAACTCTCTAGAACTGATCATGCATGTTGTTATGTAATATAATCGTATACAAAATAAACAACATGTTTGGTTCAACAATGAAAGATCTAAAAAAAATAGGTAACAAAGGTTGATTCCATATGAAACCGAGGACAAATCCTTCATCTACATGCAATGATAAAAACTAATAAAAAGATAACTTAGAAAGCGTTTTCTTCTGATTTACTAAGAGAAAACTGGAGAAAAAAATATTTTGATAGGAGACGGTAGAGATTCCACTTTAAAGAGAGAAGAAAAAGAGCTTTTTAGAGTTGCAACTCTTGATTTGACCTATATCTTTTTTGTCAAAATTAAATGTATTTTCCATTATTGAGTATTTATTTTTGCACGTTGCCAATGTTAAATAGAAAAACTTTAGATATTTCAAAACTTTTGACAGATAAAATCTAGCATATTATGTGAATCTATGCCATATATATTGTTGTGCAATATATGTTCCTGGTATTATGGAAACAATAGTTATATCGAAAGATTAGTCTCATCTTGCGAAAATCTACATTAATCTTTTATGTGTGATATCTTTGTGATATTCTGAAAATTGGATTTCATATCCAAAATCGTAACAAACTGGCTAATGACAATATAGATATAATGTATTTTTGTAATTAATGAAACAAATCTATTAACTGAAAATATAATTCTGATTCATTCTTGTTACACCAAGTATCATCTATTTGGTACTTTTTTGTTTCAATATGCAGCAAATGTATAAATAGATTTCCGTTTATTATATCATAGTATATCAATATGTTTTATACAAAACTAAGTATTTTCATATAAATAGATGAGTCAAGAAATCGTCAAGAAAAAAATATTATTAAAATGAAAACTACTAGGTGAAAACAAAACCTAATAAGTCCCAAAAACATGAACTTCATTCAACGGATACAATGTTATCAATTTTTGGGATTCTCCATTTTAATTGGCTTGATGTACAACTTTTTAGAGGTAGAAAGAAGCTCGGGTGCTTCTTTATCGTCTACTTTGCGCTTGGAAGAAGGAGTACAAACAATGTCATCACTCAGACCTTCAAGATACATGGGATCCTAACCATTAAGGCCATATGATACATATTTAAATACTTTTATGATTTGTAATAATCATAAGACATAGATAATAATTTACCTCGCTTTTTTGGGTTGGATGCGAAAAAGTTTCCGTTATCTCACTTGTCATTAACATACGTAGATCTTTCCAGACCTTTCCACCTTTATAGCAGCCACCCGAAGCTGAGTCTTTCTGAACGTAGACTCCAAACATAAAAGTCTGTCAAATCAACTTTGTAATTGAATCGGAAAAATGATCACCGTCTTCAAGCTGTCAAGTTAAATATTTGATATAGTTTTATTCATCCTCCACTATGTAATAGAAATGCTAAAGTTGAGAAGTACTAACTTCTTCCCAAGAAACATTTAGTAGAGTAGCAGCAGACTCGGGAATAACTCCTGTAACAATAGAATCTAATAACATGAATTGAGATTTTCCAGTATCATCTTTGACCAATAAATGGATTTTTGAATCTGTTGAGAAAAAAAATAAACATAAATTAGATAAAATTATATATAACTATTTAAGAAGGTTAAAAATGAGTGTTAGATTAGGTTTTAATACCGTGGAGTAACATATGTTACTTTCGATTTGCATGTCTCACACCACCAAATGTGTGTAACAATTTCTCTCCCATTCAATTTTCTAACGGTTTTGGAATGTGGATAAAACTTCTTTTTGTTACAACTCAAACAGCCAAAATAATATCATACCCCATCTGTATCAATGACATAGATTGTGGCAACAACCCTACATAATTTTTCCTAAAAAAAAATCCATTAATAAAACAATAAAAGAGATGCAATACATAAGATGTTTTTGAAAATGCAATACCTCAGATGTTTTTGAAAATGCAATACCTCAGATGTTTAAAGTAACTCCCAAAGATTCTTTTGAGGATAATGCATCCATTTATCTCGCTTCATCTGCAACCCAAGCTTGTTCTCGTTTGATTCAGCCAGGATTAACGCTTAAGAATCATCATTACCTCTGTGATTATAACAAAGTGTTATAATTTAATCTATTCTATTATAAAATGAAAACATTTTTATTGAAGAAGATAAATACCGTTGTTTAAATTCACTTGTCTCTGGTATTTCAGGATTGACAAACATCTGACTTACATCATAAGCATTTGAGATTTGGACCTCACCTATAACCAAAAATAAATAATAAGCAATTAAGTAATTTCATCTGTCATAATATAGAAAAATGAAGTAAACTTTGGCTAAAAAGATTGAGGTTTGTAATTTCCTCAATAAGCAATTGAGTAATTTCCTCTGTCATAAAACAGAAAAATGAAGTAAATTTTGGCTAAAAAGATTGAGTTAGTAGAAAAATGAAGTAAAATTTGGCTAAAAAGATTGAGTTAGTAGAAACATCTTTACAACTATATAAACAATGTGAATTTTATACAAAATCGAAACATAAGTTTTTCTTTTCAAAGAATATCTCTATATTGTCCAATCTTAGCAAATCGTAGAAGATATATCACCATGCCTTCAGTTTATTGGCTAGCTGTATGAAATTTCTCAGCAAATTTACCCCAAAGACAGCAAGCTAATCTTTGACCACTAATAGAATAGCATCTGGATTTTAAATCAATATGTATATAGAGGCATATATCAAAAATATTAATATATAAAAATTACGAAATGTCCACGATACTAAACTCCAACTTATTCATTTGTTTTCCACCACTACACCCTATGGTTTCCAGATCACCTAAGTCTTGAACTTGTCCAATAACATCTACATAAAAATATACTGGTGATAGATAGATAAACAATGGAGATAATTTTAAAAAATGGAAGAAAACTGACCAATAAGGAAGTTTGTATCTGTGATACTTTATATGGTTTTGAAATCAACCAGATCAAGAAACATGTTTTCATCACGGTGTGTAGAAGGTGATTTTGGTGGTGCCATTAAAAGTTATGCGATACTTATGTCGAGTTGATATGTATGCTCCACCAGCGGCAGACACACTGAAACGATCAATGTTCCTCCATAGTCCAACACGAATATGTTTTGCCAATTCATGAATGTATGTCTTGTTACACGAGGCATGGATCTTAGTTTTATATATAAAAATAAATAAAACATTATCATTTAGGTTAAACTTTCACGAAATGAAAACCATTTTATGTAAATAAAAAATCTATGAAAAATGATAAACTTACATTTGCATCACAAAGAATCAGTTCCATGGTCTCTCCTATGTCTTTCATGAAATGCCTCCATGTATGAAGGATTTTGACTTGGATGCGACACGCAATTTTCCTCGGTTTGATATCGCTCAAAAAAAGAGAACTGCAAATTATTCGTCATTTTTGTATTAGGTTTTTCAATGAATTATGAATACAGTGGTTAAGAGAGACTATATTTATAATAGGTAGGGATGATATACATTTAGGTTACGCAAATGTAGGGCATAATATTTAGAGGATTTTAGAAAAATATTTTTTTCGAGGAATAAGGAATATTTCTTACATATATTTAGAATTAGTTAGGAAGTTTAACAGTTAATGGTAATCCAACTAGGGTTAGTTACAGAAATTTATGGAATCCAACCAAGAATAACTAACCACGATATTGATTGTGGTTAATATATAAACTTGTAGATGAAACAATTTATCTATTTTAGTACTTGCAATATTTTCTTAACAAAGCGTATCTCGTCATTAAATGTCACTTATAGAATGATCATATATTGACATATTTGATATTACTATATGACTTAGATAACTATGATTTATAAATACGTGTAAATTTAGTGAGACATGAGTTGGATATTTCATATATAAAGAAAAAACATGAAATGAATGACACGAGAATGGATTCTCCATTGTCATGTGTCTTGAAATGGAGAAAAAACATGAATGAAGGACATTTGGATGGATTGTCCATTCTCAAATGTCTTGAAATGGTTTTGATATATGAAATATAGCATCATATCATGGTTAGAGTGATATGAGTTTGTAAAGTATAGTCTTTGAAATATAAGATGTAGTAGAATAATATAAAAAATTAATATATGAAATATAACATCATATCATGGTTAGAGTAATATGAGTTCATAAAGTCGAAATATGATGCATATACAAAAATGATTAGTTACAAAATCATATCACATATTTAATTATCGAATGTTAGAAATCATATCATATCGAATGTTAGAAATCATATCATATCATACAAATCATATCACATATTTATGCATATACCAAAAGGAAATTTTTTATATCGAATGTTACAAATCATATCACATATTTAATTACTCTAACCATATTCCCTACTATAACCCGGATAATATAAATGTATGAAACGTAGTATGGAATATGGTTAGAGTAATTAATGGGAAGAGAGAGAATAAATCGGATATATGTAATATGTGATATGATTTGTAACATTCGATATATATATAGATGTAAGACAAAAAAATATTACCAAAAGACTATTAATGAGGGTGCAGACAACTTCTATCAGACGATTTTTCAAGGGTGTCTTTACTTTTAATAGTATAGATTATTTTTTAACTAGATATTTACAAAAATTGCCATTGGGATCATCTTATGTTTATTTTGATTTAATACGACCACTATATATTTATGGGAACAATGCGAAAATGTTTAATTACAATATACAAGTTTGTATAGTCATGAACCCGTCTAACCCAGGTAACCGCCAATATATTTGCAAGAACCATTAAATAATTTATTGCATAATACGAAACATGAATTTCTAAGTATTCATTTTATAGATAAAAGTACATAAACAAATTACAGTAACACTATAAGAAAACACGTCCTTTACTAGGACGGGTTTTCCTCGTTATTTCCTAGTAAATGGTCCTTTACTAGGAAATAACGAGGAAACGCGTTTCGTCGAAAGACGTTCATCGTAAAGCATATTTTCCTCGTAATTTCCTAGCTAATTTACGATGAAAGGTTTCCTCGTAAATGCGTGGAAAAGGTTTCCTCGTAAGCTCCATGTAGGCTTTCCTCGTAAGGGCATAGTAAACTATTTCCTCGTAATCTCGTAGTAGCCTCTTTACGAGGAACTTGCTAGGAATGTTTACGAGGAGTTTACTTCGAAATATTTACGAGGATTTTGCTTCGAAACAATTTTTTCCTATTTAAAAAAAATATTTATAAATTAAAATTATATATATTCAAAAAAATTAAAAAAAAACCAAATTATAAATAAAAAAGTAAATAACTAAATATTTATAAATAACTAAATAATATACAATTAATAAGTTTTAAAATTCATAATATACAATTAAAAACTAAAAAAAACTAAAAGGGATGCTGGTCTTGAAATTGGTGCACGAAGTCGTCGTCTCCAATGTTGGATGCCGGCTGTGACTGAGATGGTGGAGGCTGTTGGGATGGAAGGGCTCTGCTTTCTCGTCTTTGAAGGAACATCTCCGCCACTTGCGGGTTTCCAACCGTCATAATGTCGAGGATATCGGTGAGCGTACTCACATGAGCCGGCATCGCCTGTAACTCCGTACGCAGCTGAGCATTGGCATCGGCTTGTTGGTGATTATAAGCCGATGTCACTGCGGGGACATCGTTAACCGAGCCAATCCCGATAATACGGCCCTTTTTCCTAGGGACGACCTGTAAATAAAAATATTAATAACGTAAGAAAAAATTTAAATAAATAATAAAAATTAATATATTAAAACAAATTATTTACCTCCTCGTAAATCTTATCCACTTCAAGAGTGGATAATACGACCGGAGCCCCAGTCTGCTGAGTCAGCTGGGTCTGGCGTTCGACAACTCGGGCATCAACCTCGTTGTAGATCCGCTCAGAAGCAGGATCTACAAACTGCCCACTCTTTTTCCGGTGGGTCCGCTCGTAAAGGTCTTTCAGAGATGGAAGAACTCCTGTCTCTTTAGCCTTAATTTTTTTAAAAAATTAAATATTAATTTAGAATATTAGAATATTCATATAAAGTAATTAAAAATTAAATAGTTATAATAAATACCATGTCTAGACGACCTCCCCCGTGAGGTTTTCGGCCCGTGGTGTGAAGCATCTTCGTGTTGCCATGCTCGTCTGTGGTCATGCGGTTCTCGGAGTTTGTCTGGGAGGTTCTGATCGAGTCCGGCAACGCCCAATAGCTGATGAGGCCATCCCACACCGTGGTTGTGAGGCAATCGGGTTTCCCGCGCTCGTAACCGTCCACCTGATTTAAAATAGTTAGAATTAAAGTGAATAATATATATTTTTAATAATATATTATAATTTATAAATTTATACCTGAAAGTCGCCATTCCAGTTGTAAACCATATCGCACAATCGTGCTTTTGCCTTGGCCTCGAACTCTGACTTCACCCGCTGGTGAATCCCAATAGACCAACGGTATTTTTGCTGCAACCAGAAAAAATAAAAGACGGATTAGTTCAATAATCTTCGACATTTTAAATGATTAAAAATAAATTAAATTGATTTACTAAACTTACAGCGAACGATTTGAACCACGTCTTGTTGGTGTGGCTCGCCGTCAGCTTCCAGTTTGGAGCTGCATCGGGAAAGTATCCCCTGATACAGTCTGTGACGCTAGATCCGACACAATTGTCAAGACCAAACCTGGAAAGACACAAAATAAATCATTAATTAGAACATATACCATAATACTTTTTAAAAATTAATAAAACTTTCTAAAAATTAAAACATACCATAATACGTTTTGGCCGTCCCATCGGATTGGATCTAATTATGGCAGCCCTTCTCTGCCTGAAAGGGCCAAAATATCCTCCACCGTGTACACCGCAAATGGTGCATTTGGCGGCACCTGCAAATCAGGATGAATCCCGACCGGTGGAGGAGGAAGAGGTGGCTGCTGAGACCGGGACGCCGTAAAACCTCCCTGAGTCTCGGGAACTCCCGAAGATGAACCACCGGGAGCTGACGAAGACGAACCGGGCCCGAATATATCTCCATAATGAATCCCCTGATCTAGAGGCCTCCTGGACTGAGCAACAGCAACTTTACTCTTTCTAACCATCTAAATTTAAAAAAAAAAAAACAGAAAACATTAATTCTCGTATAATTTAGTATAATTTTAAAAAACAGTTAAACTAACGTAATCTAAATTTCCTAATCTAACCAACTAATCTAAATTCCCTAAACTAACCACCTAATCAAAATTCCCTAAACTAACCACATAATCTAAATTCCTTAATCTAATCACCTAACTAGGAAATAGAGAGTACCTTAAGAGAATATGGAGAAGAGGTTACTATGACTGAGAAGTCGGATTGCTCGTGTATATATAAGGAATTTTGTCTCCTCGTAAAGCCCTAGTAATGTTACTAGGGCTTTACGAGGAAACAGCTATGCCCGTGTTTTCATTTCCTCGTAAGGTCCTAGTAATGTCCTAGAAATAACATTACTAGGACTTTACGAGGAAACATCTTTACGAGGAAATAGCTATGCCCGCGTTTTTTTCCTCGTAAAGTCCTAGTAATGCTTACGAGGAAATAGCTATGCCCGTGTTTTCTATTACTAGGGCTTTACGAGGAAAGGGTTTGTAAATCCCTAAACTCGAAACCCCAAACCCCAAACCACAACTTCCTTAACTTATAACCTCTTCTACAACTAAACTCCTAAC
>CAKOAT010366265.1:0-27141 GCA_932364175.1 Eruca vesicaria subsp. sativa
TCATTATCCTCCCTTGTATTTATCCATATGTTGTAGTTATCCTAATCATTATAGGATTAGGATAATCATCCCCTTTATTTGTAGCAATCCTTATCTCCTAAGGAATATGCTTTATTCTCTTGTATGTATATATATATGTGTAACCACGTGATTAATAATACAATGAGAGTTACAACCTTCTTCTTTATTCTTTAACACTTTTGTAGTTTATTATTGGTTTTGTCTGTTATGTTTAAAAATGATGTGGCATAGTATATAGGATAATGGCTTTTGGTTGAGTGATTTGTGATTTAGGGTCCGACTGGTTTCCCCGCTACCACCCGCAAACGCAGCTTTTGCGGTTGATGGCGGTTGCTAGCGTTTTACAACAATCACAAAAACCGCTACAAATCGCTTCAAACCGCTCCTAACCTCTTAAAATCAAAAGCTGGTTTCAGCTAGCGTTTACGTTTGCGGGCGATTGTGGGTGGGTAAAAAAAATATTTTTCTTTTAAATTTAAATTTAAATTAAAATATAAAATATAAAAATAATATAACTAAAACTATATCTATCTTTTATTTTTTAATTTAAATTCACTAAAAATATCATAATCTATTATAGAAACTTTAAATCAAGAATTTTCACTATATTTTTCAATATTAAATATATAAATATATAAATATATAAATATATAAATATATAAATATATAAATATATAAATATATAAATATATAAATATATAAATATATAAATATATAAATATATAAATATATAAATATATAAATATATAAATATATAAATATATAAATATATAAATATATAAATATATAAATATATAAATATATAAATATATAAATATATAAATATATAAATATATAAATATATAAATATATAAATATATAAATATATAAATATATAAATATATAAATAGATAAATAGATAAATAGATAAATATATAAATACATAAATATATAATTAATTATATTAGAATATTTTATTAATTATAGAAATTATATTTTCATCTAAATAAAAAATAATAAAATAATATTGTTATTACTTATAATATACTAACAGTTATTATTTCTTATCATAACAGTATGTTTTGATATTTTTATAATGTTATAATATGTTAATATTGGAAATTTATTATTGAACCGCTGTAGTATCCCATAATCAACCAGTCATAAATGTCCCGCAAACGCACCAGTTTTTAATCGCTATACCAGTCGTACAAATCGCCTAATAACGCTAGAAACCGCAACCACCCACATCCGCAAACTCCCGCAACCGCAATCGCAACCGCCGCGTTTCAACCAGTCGGACCCTTAGTATATAGGATAACAGCTTTTCAGAGATATCAGGAGGCAAAAGATACATGGAATAGAGGAAATAAAAAGTGTGTGGGTTCTTAGAGGTAAAAGGTGTTTTCTTAGTAATACAATCGTACTGTATTTGCCACGGATATATAAATGCTAAAATTGTGGTACTTTTTTTTTTTAAATAATATTGTTATTACTTATAATATACTAACAGTTATTATTTCTTATCATAACAGTATGTTTTGATATTTTTATAATGTTATAATATGTTAATATTGGAAATTTATTATTGAACCGCTGTAGTATCCCATAATCAACCCGTCATAAATGTCCCGCAAACGCACTAGTTTTTAATCGCTATACCAGTCGTACAAATCGCCTAATAACGCTAGAAACCGCAACCACCCACATCCGCAAACTCCCGCAACCGCAATCGCAACCGCCGCGTTTCAACCAGTCGGACCCTTAGTATATAGGATAACAGCTTTTCAGAGATATCAGGAGGCAAAAGATACATGGAATAGAAGAAATAAAAAGTGTGTGGGTTCTTAGAGGTAAAAGGTGTTTTCTTAGTAATACAATCGTACTGTATTTGCCACGGATATATAAATGCTAAAATTGTGGTAGTTTTTTTTTTTGGAAATTGGTGGTTAGTGGTGAGTGGCGAGATGGACTAAAAAGAAATTTTAGATTTTGTTCAGTAAATATTTAATCTGGCTAGTAATTTTTTTTATAACACTAGAACATGTAGTATTAATCTTTGTGATACAAAGCAAAAAATCAGAAAATAAATAGGGTGTTAATAGACACCACAAAAACAAGAAGAAAGAAAGAAAATCTCACCCCTTCCCATTTTTGTCGAATTAAAACACTATTATTTGTTATGATTTTGCTAGTAATGTGTTATGATTTTGCTTTTGTAGTTTATTATTTGTGTTTGGCTATTTTATTTTAAAACTGACTAGATTTTGATCCGCGCTACCGCGCGGATGTTTATTTTTGTTTATAGTTAGTTATATAAACAATTTTTTTCACTTGTAAATTGGTATATATTATAGTAATCACATATTTACGATATGTATAGTAAATGTTTTTCAAACCTAATAATATTATATAATGAGTGTTTTAATTAAATAGATTGTTTCAAAATTTCTTTATAATACATGTTTTTCAAACATGTGTTTGTTTTTTCTTCTATATTTTATTCTTTGTTAGATTAGTATTTCATTTTTAGATAAAGTAATATAAATAGAGCTTGATTAAATATTAGTGTATTTTAATTTGCAAATATAATATAAACTTCGAAGAAACGTTTGTTTTTTCTTCTATATTTTATTGTTTGTTAGATTAATATTTCATTTTTAAATAAAGTAATATAAATAGAGCTTGATTAAATATTAGTGTATTTTAATTTGCAAAGATAATATAAAATTCGAAGAAATTTTTGCTAAAAATTAAACTTATAGTTTCATAAATTAATATTATAAATAACTTTATTAAAAAAAACAATTTCTTAAACAATTTTTTTAAACAATATAATTTTAAAAATTTACATCGAAATAAATTTATCTAATATATGTAGCGTGTAAATTTTGTTAAGGTATATAAATATTTCATATTACTAATCTATGATTTTTGTTAATATATTGTGAATGCATTTAACTATTATTGACATATTTCCTTCTAAATAATAGAAGATTCCTAAACTTATATCTATTCACATATTTTGTGTGACTAAGTTGGAAGGTGTGGGGTATTTACCAAAACCAAATTGTTAAGCGTATTATAAACTATAATAATGATAAGATTATTAGAGAGTTAATGTAACATAAGTTTCTAGTAATAGTCTATTTTTAAAAAAATCACACATAAATCAAGTCATGATTTCTGTTTTAATATATAAGATGTGGTATAGTATAATTGGTTGAGTTATTTGTGATTTAGTATATAAAAAATAATTGACTGCTTATAATGACGAGAGGATCATATTTGGATGTCACTTAGAAAAGAAGCATGCATTCGATGAAACAGTTTATTACGCAACCTTAAAACATTCACACTAAGTTTAAACCTTTAAGTAAACTACCAGGTATTTTTGGTCATCTGATAGATAATATTGGACTTGAAATTTTACAAATAAGCCACCAAGGATCGCAATCGAAGTCTTTATGGAGCCAAACGATAAAAATGTGGAAATTGATCGAAAAATAGAAGCAATATACGCAAAGAATATACACCTCCAGGGGAACGTAAATGATGTAGAATCTAACAGTTTAAGCCTTGTGAATCTTTTGGCTGCTCTGATCTGAAAGAATCTGCTTTGTCTTTTCCAGAACTCCAAAGAAAATTGAACCTCCAATACCTATCCACAAAACCCTTGGACCCATTCCCTGTATAGTACAGTGAGTCTCAGACTTTATCAGCAACTTTTCACAAAAATGAGAAAACTTGTACCGCAAAAAAAATCCATCATAATGCCCTATTGAATGTGGAAAGAGAAGAAATGAATCCACCTTCCACAAAGCTGACGACCCTTCTTCTCTTAATATCGTCTTAACGCAATCCGAGACCCCTTTATACTGATTCCCTGCGCCCTGCCAAATGTCGAAACGAAAAATGGAAATCCATCCAAGAAGAACATTCGTGTTCATTCGTTTTGACATACCTGAACCATTAGTCTGGTTTTGATAACGTCTAGAGGAGTGGTCAAAACTCCAGTGACAACACCAGCAACGGCACCAAGCATTGCGTTCTCTGGATCATTCAGGTCTCTTCTCGCCTGTTCTAAACATGATGGATATCTATTAACGGTCATAAGCCAGCAGAAGCAGATGTTCTTTTTCACTTATGAATGTAACAACAAAAGCTTACAGCTAACTTGTATCCAATCCGTAACTGCTCATATACACAAAACTGAAGCGCGTCAAAAGGCAAATCTCGCAGCAAGAAAGAGCCGAATCCCTGCACGTTTGGACAAGTAAGATGAAGCGTTTACTATTTGTTCATCTTAACACGATACAATTAATTGAACGAAAACCTCAAGTAGTGTCTGCTGAGAAGCAAATAGTAAAACAGTAGAATTACAAATCAAGAAACAACATATATACCGCATACATGCCTCCGAATCCTTCTTTGGCTATAATAAGTCGAACAGCATCAGGTGCCGAAGCAAATTGTCCAGTTTGCATCCGCTGTTTAACAACCTGTTGAAATTTCGATTAGCATGATCTATACAAAGCATACAACCTATACAGAATAATAAGAAGAAAGAAGCTTACTTCGGTTGGTACACGGACAATAGATGAAACAGCACCTCCTAAAGCACCTGCAGCCTGATTCAACTCGCTAAGACACAATTCCTTTTTCAACAGATCATACTAGATTCTAAGGGCATCTGTCTCAGATCAGTAAGTTTTAAAACTAAATGGTAGCAAAACTCATGTACAAAGCCTGAGAACTGAGAAGACAGACTAATATATGATTGGTTATTGTAGGACTCTTATAAGTTTGCACATACCAAATGTGCAACCGCGCTAAAATTTTCAGGTAGAACCTTCAGAAGCTTCTGTTTGGTTGGTTCATATACACCGAAAAACAAGGCAGAAGCACTGCACATGAAAAAATACTATTATTTCATCTGAAAACAAGAGTCACAACAAGCGCTTTAACCAGCTAGATCATGTTATTTTCTTTTTTGAGTAATTACTTACGGTAAGACACCAGCAAGGTTTCCACCAAGACCAGAGTATAAACCTTTCCATATAATCTTCCCTCCATCTCGAGCTACCTAAGACATGTCAAACCAAAAATACAGTTGGTAACTGAAAGTCAAACACAAAGTGTAGAGAGGAGAAACATACCTGCACTCGAGTTTTGATTGTGTCAATTGGGTATAGAGAAGCTTCCACAACAAGACCAGCTAATCCTCCTGCTATTAGACTCTCTACAAACAACAATTCAATCAGATTAATTGGTATTTTTTTTTATAAAACAGTCTCATTTAGATGTGTTTTGCAACTGTTTACCATAAAGGACACGCAAGAAATGGCATGGATCATCCTGTTTAACACAGATTGTGCCACCGCAACCATTAATCTGCTTCTTGATAGTATTGTTGAATCCCAATTTATCTACGATTAAAAAAACATGAAGAATCAATTAAAAAATGTATACTTTTGCAACGAAACTGATTGTCTTTAGAGAAAGAAGGCATGTCTTCAATCACAAGGATCAGAAGATACTCTTAAAATTGTTTGTGGACATGACCACTTTTAGTATCTTAGAGATAAACTTTGTTCTTTATATTTAAATCAAATTATCAATTCAGAACAGCAAGGGGAGCACAAAATATAAACTTTATGTGTAACATTTCACCATTCTAACACTAAAATCTAAATATAGAGCGACCAGAGTATGGGACATCCGGTTGATTTGAATGGGGGGTGGGGGGGATTACCAGGAAAAGCTGTCTGAGATCCATCTCCGCTACTGGAAACAATGCCACGATCCATCTGATTAATTGAAAAGAAAAAAAAAAAGAAAAAATGAATTGAAGAGGAAAATGAAATCAAAGAGCAGATAATAAAATATTAGAAGATGAAGATCTAACCCGAAAAATTTACACAGCTAGCGAGCTAGAGCAACAGAACAGTAGCAGTCTTGCAGAGGGATTTCATCGTCATAAACCCTCCTCGTAATGCGGAAATTTATCATTCAAACCGAACCGGTTCGACCGGTCTAATTGTCTAATCAACACTTTTTTAGATGGTCTGAAATCGAATAAAACAGAGAGAGAGAGTGTGTGCGTTGATTCTGAGTTCTGACAAAAGACATCTCCAACAAAGGAACCAAGAAAATTAAATGAAAAAGTAAAATAATCTTCACATCGTTTTTATCACGAGCCCAAAATTCTCTTGCCTCTATTATTCTAGTTGATCTACAAAGAGATTCTCTTCGTTTTCTCCAATAATATTTTCCCAGGGCTATCCTCTAGGTAAAGATTCATCATCGCATTTCTTTTCTTCTTAAGGTCGATTCGAAATTCATCATGCACTGGAACAGATAAACTTGTCTTTCTTTGAATCCTGGCCTTAGATTTGTCATCCATCCACCCATTGATAAAAGATCACTTCTTCTCTTTTTTTTTTTTGATAAAAGATAACTTCAGACCAGAGATTTGTTTGCGTTTACTCATTAAGTTGTTAAAAAAATTTCAGTAGATTTACTATACTGTTGAATCAGTTAAGTTGATTAAGGTTTGATATAAACTCAACTTACAAAAAGACTTTTTGGAGGTCTAGGCATGCATCATTTGGTCAAACATTTACCAGAAAAAATGAAGTAACTTTATCTGTATAATTACTTTTTAACCCTTTTAATATTTTAGGGTTTTAGCTTTAAGACAACGAGCCTAAAATTTTGGCAATAAAATTCTGCCAGGGTTATTTTAACCTCAACCTGTTGTTAGAATCAAAACTGTCTTTCTCTCGATCTTTCTTGGTTGTTAAAATGTTTCGTAAAGCAGAGAGCTTTTTGTCGTAGCTTCTTCCAGACATCACAGAACTTGGGGAGAGATAAAAAAGAAATGGGCATAGGAGTGTTGGGTCTAATCCCAGTTTCATCCCCAGACAGTCTACGGAAAGTACTTGAAACACTTTCGGGAAAATGGGGAGATGTAGTTGAAGATCTCGAGAGGATTCAGGTGCAACCCATGAAAGGCGCAATGACTAACCAAGTTTTCATGGTGAATTGGCCCACTAAGGATAACCATTTTCAACACATGAAGCTTCTTGTTCGAGTTTATGGCCACGGAGTTGATCTGTTCTTCGACAAGAAAGACGAGATTCGTACGTTCGAGGGTCACAGTCCTAGACTCCTTGGTCGGATCGAGGAGTTTATCAATGCTCGGGTATGTATGTTCCTCTATAACCTTGCGGTTTACTTGCGCATTGATCCACTAACTCCAAGCACACGACAGTGTTGAGTCTGATTTTTGACTTTCCGGAGATCCCATTAACCTTTTGATTGTAATTCTTCTTGGATATTTTGGTTCAGTGTCGAACCGGGAAATACCAATTGAGGCATGCCCGGTTTAGCTGTGTACTGTCAGAGATGCTGGTGATGGTCATTTTTGATTCATCAGCATGATTTTTGTTTATCTATTTCAACTGCGTTTCTATGAATTTTGAACAGACTCTATCTATCGATGATTTACGTGATCCAGAAGTATCTGCTCTTGTTGCGGCTAAGCTTAGAGAATTTCATGGCATAAACGTTCCTGGTAATGGAAATGTGCTCCTTTGGGATAGAATGATGTGCATACTCTTTCTTTATAATAGGATGTACTACTGGGCACAAATGCTTGATACTTGGCTTGTACTCGCTACTTGACTCGGTTTGGTTTGAAAAAACAAATGCTTGCTCCAATCAAGTCGAGTAACAATTAAACAAATTTTATTATTCGCAAGTACAAGTCAAGTATCAAGTTCATTTTAATTTTTAACTAATTGGTTTATTACTTGTTACTTGTCATATATTACTTGGTTTATTAAATACTTAATATAGATTTCATTAGTTAATTAAAATTTATGTTTTTTATGAGTGGTCACAATTATTTGTTACTTGTCTCATGTTCACTACTTGGTTGGTACACGATCCTTAAAGTCAAATACTTGTTTTAATACTTGTTTTGAGTAAGACGTGTATCAAATAGTCTATTTTAAACTGCCTTCAAATACAAATAAACACAAAATAATAAAATAAAACTAATTATTCAGCGTTGTTTGGTTTATTATTCGTTTTTGTTAACGAACAAAGGTACATTTTCCTAAATTATAGTAAAACAACTCGTTTATATTACAATTTTTATAAGCGATTCAAACATAAGTGATATATTTATACAAACACTTTGAAATTTTTTCTTTCTTAATATAATTTATTTCACGAACAACTAAAAATCAGAAAAAAATGACAAAATGAAAACAATGACATATTATTTATATATAATAAATTTATTTATCTTTAAATTTTAACTAATCATCAAATAATTTAGCAATAGTTATCAAGTAATTAGTAAAAAGTTTTCAAATAACAAGTAATAAAACAAGTCAATCAATTTTTTGCAAGTACTTGAAACTGCCAAGCCGAAAACTAAGTATAACGAAAATACCAAGTATTCGGCTTATGCCCACCTCTAATAGGATGAATTAAGTGGCCAAGTCAATAACATGATCTGTAAGAAAAAAAAAATATTGACAGGAATTGGCTAGAACAAGCCATGAGTCTGTGTACACCTGAAGATTCAGCAGAGTTTGGTCTAGAGAACATTGAAACAGAGATCAACTTTCTGGAATATAACCTAAAGTATGAGTATAAACAGCAGGAGATTGGGTTTTGTCATAATAATTTGCAGTATGGTAACATCATGATTGACGAAATTACCAGTGACATTACAATCATTGTAAGTTTTCTCATTGCTCTTCAAAATGTCACCATCATCACACATGAACCAACTTGAGATTCTATAACAGGACTACGAGTACGCGAGCTATAACCCAGTTGCATATGACATAGCAAATCACTTCTGTGAAATGGCGGCAAATTACCATTCTGACACTCCCCATATCTTGGATTACACTCTATACCCAGGTATTCACTAGTTAACCCGATTTGGGATCATAGACACCTAACATACGCCATTCGTATCTAAGTGGTTCTGACTTCTGAACCGATTGGCTAGGTTGCAGGAAAAGAAGAACGGGTGAGATTTATTCATAACTATCTCAGATCTTCAGGTCAGTTTCTCAAGGAATCACAGTTCCTTCTTCTTTGAGTCAAAACGTCTCGTGGACCAATGCGCCTACTTATTTTGGTAGGGGAGGATCCTAGAGAAGAAGAGATAAAACAGCTCTTGGAAGATGCTGAGAAGTACACATTGGCAAGCCATCTCTTCTGGGGATTATGGGGAATCATCTCTGTAAGATCTTTTCTTTGTTCCTTTCTGCTATAATCCTTCCAAGCCAAAATAAAACTGTTCTGAAATGTGAATGTAATTGTACAGGGACATGTGAAAAAGATCGATTTCGATTATGCTGAGTACTCAAGACAGAGGTTTAAACAGTTCTGTCTACGAGAACCCCAGCTCTTGCGATCCTTTTCTGTAAGGCGTATGTATAACTTGTCTTTAAACACAAAATGTTGTAATGAAAAGTTGTAACCGAATCTAACAAATTTCTAAAAATCAGTGGAAAGTCAAGCTTAGAAGTTGGAACCCTATTGAACCTGGTGTAAGCACCAAGTTGTCAAGGGCTTAAACAACTCCGATAGACAGATTCTTTAGCAACAGATGGATAGATATGGGGAAGATATTGATTAACTCTCTTAATTGGTGGTGAACCAGACTTTGCTTGAATCTCACAAACAATTCTAATCCAAAAATCTATAGAAACAACCTCAAAGACACATTTCTTTGAAAAAGAAAACAATCATAGAATAGGACACTTCTCTCTCCCTCTAACCTATCCATGTTAGCATTCCTTTTTTCTCTAAATGGGCCAATGAAACTATCAACTACTGATATAATTTAAAATCTCTTGAAATCAACTATTCACCAGAAGATAAACTAAACAACATTCACCTTCCTTCTTCTTCCTTTCTTAATTTCATCGCTCTCTCAGAAAAACAATTAAAAAGAAGACCAACCATCCTCATTACATGTACCGGCTCAGCTGGTGAAGATATTATCAGGATTCAATACTATTAATTACTACACCGAAAGTTTACTAAACGTCTACTCCAACCTTTCAGAAACTTCTCAATCTAATCTATATAAATACTTATCATATCGCGTAGATTGTGTAGTTAAAAGAAGTAGATTGAGTATTTATTTTTGCAAGGTTTTTCAGGAAGTAATCACGAGATTTGTCTCTTTTTCGACTTAATGATTACATGCTTGTGTTACTTGAAATCTTCCTACTGGCATGTGTTTCAATTTATTGAGCTGGTCTATGATTTCCAATGGTTTCACTCTACTCGTCAAATGAGAATTTTTATTTGTGATGATGTTTGTGAGTCAAAATGCCGAGTAGTCTTTCCATGATGTTTGACTTTCAAAGCTAATTCGATGTTGAAAAGTTTGGTAATTCTTCACCTCTTTTTCATGTTAGGATCCTTCACTCTCTAAATTATCCAAAAGTACTCAAGTTTTGCATGGTAAAAACTTCGATTATCTAGACAATTACAAACCTCTCTATGTTTAATTGATTCTGATTATCAGTTTTATGGACTCAGGTATGAAGCTACTTCTCACATGTGGTTAGTCCTGGAATATTGTGTTGGAGGTGATCTCAATACATTATTACAATACGTATTGATTGTTAACTTTCTTACTGATGGTGGGTAACATGTTTTCTGAAACTCACTTATTGTGCAAGACTTTAAGCTAGCCAGAAAGTTCAATTTATGGTCGTGCCTATGATGTTGTGGTAACCTTGCTATAATATCCTAAAAAATTCATAATAATTTCAAAATAACAGAAGTCAAGTTTTAAATGAGAAGTATTTATTTTATTTTTCATAGAAACGCACATTTGAAACATTAATTATTTCAGTGAATTTATGAAGTCATGCAAAGGAAGAGAGAAGAGAGAAAATGAAGCAGAACACTTTCAAAGAAGCATGAAAATGGCGCACTCAAACACCATCCATGGCACTATTATCGTAAGGAAAACAGGTCGTTGATGTAAGAGTGCGCTGGAACCTTCAGAAATACGTGAATGCAAACAATGCGGTAGTGGCTTAGTTTCCTAATTATAATCATGCTCAAATTCTTATCTGAAAACATGCACATACTCACTTATAGAGGTATGCTTTTAGAATGTTGACTCACTACAAGAATTAATCAAATTAGCTAAGGACTTGCGAAAACATTTCCGTAGCCAAGTTTATTAGCTACAAATATTGCGAGAGATAGCGACGAAACACATAATTTTATTTTTGTTGCGAAATAGGTAGCTAATTGTAGCAATTCGTAGCTATATAGCCAAATACATATTCCGTAGGTGGTCTGTAGCAAAATGGTTGCCAAAATTATTCTATTTAACAACAACTAAATACAAATATATTTATTGATATATAGCAACTAAGTCTCTATTCTCACCATTCCATCGCTTAAAATGGTAGTTTAGTGAAGCAATGGGTAGACACATATGTTAACTTTTTCAAGGACTATGTATGTAAATTTCTATAGTGTATATCATTGTGGCAATGATCAGTTATATAATAAGGTCAAGAGTAGTTCTTCTTTCATCTCTCTTGTCCTAGACATGTTCTATAACTCTTTAACTGCAATACTAGTTTAAGCTTTTGTAATGAGAAAAAAAGTTGTTCACAAAACAGATAATACCATGTCTTTTGTAAATTTTCTAATTTTTTATTTTCCTTTTATGTTTGGCATTGTTATAATAAGTAACAAAATTTCGTATTTATTATTTTTTTGCTAAGTAAAGTTAAAAAAATGTTTCAGAAATTTTATTATTTGATGATGTATATATGTCCAATTCCCTTTTCAATTTAACGTTAGTAACTTCCCAAACCCCAAACTCCAAACACAATCCCTAAACTGTATACTGTATAGCATGAAAATCACGAGTCTTTTGGTCCCAGAGCAAAAAAAAAATCCACGCCAAATTTTCGTGTTAGCCGCACAAATTTTTACCAAATTTTTCATTGTCCGCCATAAATCTTTTTTTCCTAAATCTTTGCAAAAATATTCCCACTCTTATCTTCTTCTTCAGTAAACACTCTCTATGTCTCTCCCACTCTTGCTTCTCCTTTACGAAAAATGACACAACTTCTCAATGTATCACTTTTTTTTTCTTCCAAAATCTCCTGTGATAGGTTCTTCTTTACTCATGTGTGTTCAGATTTAATCATTGGGTGTTTTTATTTCGAAATCGGTTCAGGGTTTACTTCTTATATTATCTCTGTTTCCAATCAGTTTAGGGATTGTCTTCCTATCGATTTGGGGGTGATTTCTTATATCAATCTCTGCCTATTTTAATCAGTTTAGGGTTTATGTTTCCAAATCGATTTGGGGTTTATTTGCCTTTTGGAGGTTGATGTACTTATACTGAAATATGCTTATGCTTCAATACTTCTTCAAATGGATGCGTCTTTGATAAAATCTTGCTCTTCAGTTTTAGGTATTTGAGATATGATATTGATCGTTGTATGAATCAAAGGCGGAAACTGCAGAGTCAGAAGGAGTCGCATCTTTGGTGTTGTTAAACGGCAAATAAGGTTGACATTTGTGATTAAAACCTTGAAATGATTCCCAATTTGCTATTGCTTACACCTTCTTCTCCTTATGGTTGTTTTGTAGAGATGGATGAGATACCTTTATATACGTCTATTTGTAGCTACAACTCTCCTACAATAACAAATGTAAGATCTAATCTATCTCTATTTGTGGATCCTCATATATTTTCTTATACTTTCCACTCCAACTGTAATACTAAACAGAAAGATGTTGACAAAAACTCAAATAATGGAAATAGATTAATTCATTTGTTTTCCTACAAAGAAGAGGGGAGAAGGCTCCATGGATTCTAGTGGGAAGGCTGGAACTGATATGTAATGCAAGCAATATAATCCCCTCCCACCTAAATGCTTACAGGTTAGTCCACTATTGAATATTGATTAGCATTATCGTGATGTTCAACAAGCATGAAGAACCCTCATCATTTAAATACTTTAGATAGTGTTGCAAGTTTTGAAATATAGCATGTTAAACCAGCAGTCCTTTCAGTTGTCACATATCACTTTTTTATGTATTATGTTTGAATCTTGATCTCTTTGTATTATGTTTACAAATGCAGAGATACTTGTAGTAAGGTTTTGAATCTCGAACTTTTGGTGAGGAGTCGTAGCTTTTATTATAATTTTTACTTGTTGCTGATAAGCATATTACTTTTGTGTAGTGTTCCTCGACTAACCCTTCTCCATCCACAGATCCCGGCATCTACCAGCATATGAATTAAGATTCTGCCCCAAAAAGTAGATGAATCTGGATATGATCTAAAGCACTATATTTGTGACTTCTTGCAAGACCTCCAATATGATATTTTTGTTTGTAGTTTGAAATTTTGCTATGTTTTGTTTCACTTTTTAGATTTTAATTTTTTTTTGTAAACTTTATGATCAAATACATTTTTAGTTATATATAAAGATTTAGTTTTTGTTTGTCGTAATCTGTTAATATATATTATGGCCACTGCACAGAGATGGAGTTGGGAATGAGCTATAGCGTCTAGTGTCTCCCTATCTGCAAGATATCAACATGCAGTGGTATGAAAACTTCTTCCTCTTTGATAGATTTGAGCTGATGTTTGACAAAAGATGGCATCACAACAACATCATTAGAAATTGTTGATACGTTAGGGTGTTACTTGATGACATATTAGTGACTGAGGATCTTTCCTCTGTAGAGATAATCTATGCTGCTTTTCATGATGTTTACCATGAAGACGCTTCATCCTGAACTTTTCAGAAACTTAAGAAAATGCAAGTACATAAAATTTTGATAGATGTTTCGGTACCGTGAGGATCCTGTTAAAGTTTTCGTCTTGCAAAACCAATGGTCATGCAAGTGGCAGATGAAAGCGTCTTCAAGCTGGGTATGTTTGCGCAAGCTCTTCATCAGAACAATTGAGCGGACGCATTTATAAATCCCACAGTCAGTCGTCCTCCTCATTATAATCCTCCTAAAATCAATAGCATTTCGTCGGAATACTATTTCGTGGATTGGATTTCACTTGACTGTCTATGGTGCTGCGAGAACCCCGTATTTCTTCTATACAATCTCCTAACTGTTTTGGCAAAGAATTTTAAGAGACCTGTCAATTTAAGCTTCCACAGCGAAAAACTAGACTAGATATACTTAACTATAGTTTACAGAAGTTTAAGAAACTCTACTGACCACATCACCAATCTCGACCTTATAATCCAACTATATTTAGTTCCCAACTTAGAACGGAATTTAATTGCAAACATAAAACATTGCACCCTTCGCTAGATGGTGTTCAAAATCCAAACCGGTGCAAGTTAGTTTCACGAGGTAGTCTTTACTTAGTAAAATGATTTATATGTTCACTTAGACCAATTAAAAAGAGGATAAAATAGTACAAAAATCTGGGTAAAATTATCTAACCACTACATCCCATTCGTCACGATTTCAGAAATATACATAAAACTCATAGTTATTAATTGGTAATGAAAGAAATTGGTGCGGGGTTGACGATTCCTAGTACTTCTAAATAGTACTTGGATAAAAACGTGGGTTTACGATAAAAATGATATTCAGCTTATATAGACTAGTTTAGAAGGTAAAAAGGAAAAAAAAAATGCTCATAAAACTATCTTTTAACAAATATTTAGGCGGAAAGAGAGGAACTTGCCGGATGCCTTAAATCTTGGTATTTTGGTCTGGAGATGTTTTTTATGTAAACTTTCATAGTCTGGTCTATTTGCTCGAAAATATCATGTTCACCAATCTCTGGTAAGTAAAGCTGGGATTTTTCAGACTGAAAGGTATAACTTTTTAGCAGTAGATCCCTGTGGATATCATAAAGGAACTTTCTTCTGGTCATTCGGAGCATTAGGATCTGGTTATATCAAAAGAAATAATCTATGAAGCTTATCAACTGGTGTCATGCTGTTGCGTCGACCAGCATCTCGATTGGAGGTTGAAGAAAGAGGTCATTTGGGCAGGATTTTTTGAGATAGGTGAAGTCTATGCAAACTCTCCATTTGCTATTTTCAAATGACTACCACATTGGCTAGCCATTCCAAGTTTTACACCTCTCCTTTAAACCCGACATCTAGTACATTTCTGATTTTGCTGTTGATGATGGTGTTCCGTTCATGAAAACATTTCCTTATTTTCTGCCTCATGGGCTGGTGTTGAGGATCGATATTTAGTTTGTGCATCATGATTTCCGGATATATTCCTGGCATGTCTACATGGGACCATGCAAACAATTAGAGTTAGACTGGAAGAAATCTATTAATCTATGCCTTAGACCCGTTGGGAGTTCGGAGTCTATCTTGAGATTCGTGTTGTAGTGCCCTTTGACTTGTGGCACCTCCTCGAGTTCTTTAACCTCCGACTCTTCTTTATGTGGGATAAGGGTTTTTTGGTTATAATTGTTATAAGACCTTGGTCTTACCATTGAGGGTTATTTGATAGCAAGAGCTGGAATTTTCTTGATTCCATTTGATCTCCTTGATGCTCTAGGGAATGGGAAACTTGACTGCTTGATGGAGAGTGGAACGGATAGCTCCCATATCATGGATCCAAGGGCGTCCCCTTATCATGTTGTAGGATAAATTCAATCAATAAAATTAGTTGTGTAAGTTTCGATTTCTACAAACAACGAATTTCGACTCACACAATCTAAAAGACATGGTTAGACCTAAGCGATCTGACTAGATGTCAATTTCAAACTGAAGTGAGACTTATGGATGGTATAGTGATAATAATTTATTTGTACATTTTCGTACATATTATACTTATTATGTCTCATACCTTCTTACATTTTTTATAATTTCAATCAATAAATACAACTAAGTAAAAAGAAAAACAATAGTAATCGGGAAAACAAACTCAATATCGTTTATTAACTTTGATAAGTCGGAAATTAAAGACAGATGCATTTCAATCATACATAGATTTATTTTTCTTGATTCCAACAGAAGCACATATAGAAACGAGAAGAAGATAAACATCTTTGTTGCGATCTTTCGTACAACAATTGTTTTTCAGCGAATGATATACCATAGATTTACCCCACTTTTATCCATGGTATATAAGTGGGAGATTCTCAAAACGTATTGGAAAATAATCTTGCTAAAAAATATTAAAGAAGTTCTTTTTAATTGAATTTTATTTTCAAGCAAAAAATTAATTTTCTTTCAAATAATAATGACACATGTCACTCATAAAACTGTCAGTTAATTTTTGTTTATATTATTAAAGATTAGTCATGAAATAGTCACAAAAAATCACTAAACATGTAAACGTAAGAAATCTTGTTTGTATTATGGCAAAAAGATACGATTTAGTTACCCAATTGTCTTGACTAAGTGTAGCCATGTATTATCACGACATATTTCATGGCCAAAGTGACACGTTTACAAAACAGTATATAAAACATGGCTTTAATCTTTCATTTTGAGATTGAAGAAATATTTCTTATCTTTAATTATCGTGTGCATTGACACACTATCGGCCAAACACATATCTCCATCCAAAATCTCAAAGTCTGATATTTCTTATGAATTTAAAATATTCAGAAAACATGTATTATTAAACATGAAACATAACCTATATCTTACAACAAAAGATGTAGCTACTATAATACAATAAATTTATATCACGTCGATCTTATATCACTCATCGATTCTCTCTGAATTAACCATAAAATCTGATACGTTGAGATGAGTATCATCATTTAAAGTTAAACCATGAAATGATGGTCTGGATTCCAACAGTGATGAAGTTTGTTTCACTTCCTTTCTGTTTCGCTTTTTGGTATTCTCTATACTGATCGGCTAGGTGTCGTACGACAACTATGTACTCAATGACCTTTCATACTGCATCTGTAGCAAACCTTTTATGTTTGCCTTTTATCATCCTTGCCTCTTTCATTACTCTGGAAGTCCTTATTATATATTTCATCATACGGATGGAAACTTCTTCCATATCCTCTTCCACGACCATGATATAGACCATGTCCACATCCTCTCCAATTATCATAGTTGGATGGTGGAACATTCGCTTCGGGGAATGGAGCAGATCCAGTGGGATGAACATGATGGTCTAAAGTAACAAGTTGAGTATTCTGCTTTGCTACAAGGAAGACTTGCGTCAACTCTAAGTAACGAGTATACCATTGGCCCGGTATTGCTGCTACAGGATAACATTTCTAATTTGGAATGTGGAGAGAGTTTTCTAGTTCATATCACAATCACTTATTTTCTCTCCACATAACATCATCCTAGATGTAATTCAGAAAATCACAGAATTATATTCACTAACACTTTTCTGGTCCTGGAACCGGAGATGGATCCACTTGTCTTTAGCTTTAGGTAAGATCACATATTTGTGGTGATCAAACCTCTCTTTTAAATATTACCAGAGGTGCCCAGGATCCTCTTTCATAATATACTCATATTTTAAACCATCATGCATGTGGTGTCGTAAAAATATCATGGTTTTTTCTTAGCCTATCCGACACCGTTTTTGAACTATCGATGGTGTCCAAAAGTCTGTTTCCTCTCAGCTACATCTTTGCACCCACTGCCGAAATTATATAATTCCCCGTGATATCAAGGGTATTTATTTCAAGTTTTATTAAATTTGACAAGATAAATGTATTCATAGAATCATATGAAAATATAATAAAGATGGGAATTTAAATGTATAATTTAAAGGCGAAACTTAAAGGCAGAAATTAAAAGCATAAACTTAAATTTCAGAAATTTAAAGAACATAAATAAAATTAAAGGCTTAGCCTTCCATATGATCCGAGGAGATATAGTTTACCATATTGATCTTTTTTCAATATTTACGGAGACATAGTCTGCCATATTGACCTTTCCTTTATTTTTCAAGGTCCGAGGAAAATTAGTCTACCATATTTCTGACATTTTCTTTTATTCATAGAGGTAAAGCTTACCACGTGTTCTTCTGATCGTGAAGGCACAATCTACCTTAACGATCAGTCGGGAAAGATAACACCTATCATCCCGAAAAATAAACGGAAAGACCTAATTTATCACTCCGGAACAATAATAAAATTAACATAATTCACATTATTTGAAAAATAAAAATTAAACATCACCTCACCGGTATAAACTTGCTTTTTAGGTATAAACTTGTTTGGTAAAAGCGTCTTGCTAAAAATGTATTGTGTAAAGGATGGTAAGAGAAATGAGTACTTTTACTATATCTATCTATATATATATAAGAGAGTTTTCTCTCCTCTCATGTTGCCACCTAGGAAAGTCGAGCTCCCACACGCTGACACGTGTCCTATAAATGAAACGCTGTGCATTAACAAGAGCAACATGAAAGTGGGCCGTGTTATGTGTTTGGGCTCTGTGTTCTCTCATATAACCTAGCCCAATAGCAACTGACGTATGCCTCGGGTTCATCGTGTTCTTTCTTCTCTACGGTCTGAAAGATTGAGATGATGTAGTCGGCATGACGATTCCGTACGTAGGGTTCCGATTGCATCCTTAGAACTCCTTTTTCATCTATTGATGTGCGATAGGGTCTTTAATGGGAGTCTCTCTTCTCCAGGGCGGTCTATCTGTTGGTAAAAAAGAAGTATGCCTTCCTCCTCCAGAATCCCTCAATTTCCTTCTTCCCTTTTTGTTTTCCCATGATTCAACGTATATTCAATTTCTGATTTTTGCTGTCTAATAGTGTTTGTATTTTCATTTGTAAAGAGAATCCCCAATTTGAAGAAAAGGTTTTTCGGCGATGAGTACTCTCCCATAACAAGGGTTTGCATCTATTTGATTAACTGAGATACATAAGGTTGTGATTTGATTTATTTGTTGATGCTTTAAATGTCTGATTGAGATAAAAGACATAGTCTTTGCTTTTGGCATTTGCTATTAAATTTGGACTGTGTGTTTAGATGCCATTGATCTTGGTTTTGGCTTTATGTGTTTGTGTTGAAGAGGGCTGTGGCACTTTGGTTGGAGGAGAGTAATTGTGAAACACAAATCTAAGTCAATGGATCTAGCGTCGATTATCAACCTACTCTACCTGCTACACAAGCAATCACTTCACAGAATCTCAGTTGCAACCTTCACACATCAACACAAAACTCCCTAGAAAGCCTACGGACTTGAATTCTGATATTCTATTAAGTTTTCTTCCTCAGGGGTGATAATTGAAAACTAACGACAGTTGCGGACGCGCGGGATATTGGTTGCTGTTTGTGGAACTTTGTTTCTGTCAGTGTTTTTCGTTTGATTTTGCAAAGGTAAGGTAGAGTATGTTGATAAAGCTGTTGATGCCAAACACTAAATATGGTGGTTCATGGTTGGTAATTTGGTATGAGTCTTTTGGACCTTTTTAAGCTTAATTGTTTATTGGAGATTGCTATTTATTGATTTCGTAAATTAATAATCTACAGTGCATAGTGTGTATTTCAGGTGGTGATCTGTTTTTGGTGTCGGGGGATGGATTTTTCTGCAAAGAAACATGAAGTCAAAGTAATACACGTGTGGCTGATAGATATTAGTGTTAACATGAATGTAGTTGTGTCTTTGAATTATATATATGAGCTTATGTGAGTGGATGTGTTTGTTTATTTGGGAGTTTTGGAAGAATATTGTGATATTGTTGTATTTCTTATGTCTTTTTATTTCCGTATTGTATAAAAATTATTAACAAATTTGAGCTAGACGAATTTGTTTGGAGAAGGTGGCACCTCGACGTTTGTTGTCAATATTTGAATTCGATGATGATGTCCCAGACAACTATTCTCTTTTGGTATCTTCAAAACGTATGTAAAACCAAAGTTGTGTAAAGATGAATGATGAGCTTCTCGCTGATTAGTATAAAAAGATAAAATGGTCAAATTATGGTCGGGTGGGTGACGTGAGAACATGTTTAATAGGGAGTTTTTAAGACAGGTTTTAACGGAATATAAAAAATTATGTCTTAATTTTTAATGGAGTTTTTATATCTCTTATTTAAGAGACGGTGTTTAAATTTTTTTTTGTTAAATTTAAGAAAGGTTATGAACCGTCTCTTAACCGAAGTTAAAAACGACTAGAGTTAAACATGGTCTTAAGCATGCTTTGGGTGTTCAACAAGTCCAAACAATATTCATTTTAGTTCTCTGAATCTCTTATGGATTATTCTATTTATATTTGTAAATGCTATTAATATATTATTCTCTTTTTCAGTTTTTAACTTAAAATTTTCTAACTTGGTCTCCTCGATAAAAAGAGAATCATTTAAGAGAGAAGAGTCCATTAAATTATTTCGAGACTAATTGGAAATAAACACTGTAAATATTTTTAAGAAAAATTAAACATGTCTACAATTCAACAAATTAAATATAGAATTTAATTATTCTTTGTTCATTATTCTTCTCTTCACCTTATATATAATTTCCAATAACAAAAAATTAGATATTGAAATTTTTGAGTTGGGTAACACAAGTGAAATGAATGATTTAAAATTATTTTATATTTTTCTATAGCTACTTATATTTTGTTAATAGATTCTAAATTATATAATAAAATAAACATACTAAATATATTATCAAAATTCAAATTTAAACAAAAAACTCGGACGTAGCCCGGGCCAACCCTAGTATATTATATTTATTTTTTGATGTTTGGGTGGAATCACGTAAGAAAGAGAGAGGGTAATGAGTTGAGAGTGAAATTTTCCTTTGTATTTATTGTGTTGTTGCTGTTACAAAAACAAACTTAGGAGGGATCAATGGAAAGCTAATTCACACTGATTTCAAAATCAATAAGATTTTAGTTTGGTTAAGATTTTCATTGATTCTAACAATATGTCTTCTCTTATTTATATAATCCATATATACTTTTGGCTTGATTGGAGACGATTATTGGGATTACTATTAAATTTTCTGTACTATTATGTATCTACACTTTTCTGTACTATTATATATCTACTAGATACTTTTCCCGGGCTACGCCCGGGTTATTACCGTTAATTTCATATTTCAGTTATGTCTATATTACTTTATCTGAATAGGTAGAATATATATATATATACATATTTAGTGTTTTTTACTAAATAGAAATTATAGCTAACTGTTTGAAATATTATTACATAAAAAAAGCTAAAATTATAGGCTTAAACTTAAATCAATTGACAGTTTAAATTTCATATATTTTTTTCTATACTTCCGTTTGTCTGCTATATGATCCATGACTACCATTTTTCAATGGAATCATTCTTTCTAATTCGTAAAAATTATTATAGCTCGAATACTTTTTCAACTTCAGCAAAGTTAAATTGGAATTTTTTTTTGTAATTGTCTTCATAAAAAAGGCAAAGTTTTAATTTCACTAACAACTCTAACATTTAAAGAGTGTATTACCCTAATTAGAATTTTAGTAAAAATTTGTATGCCATGACATCTATAAACTTTTGTCAACCATTTCAAACGTGATACTACTTTTTTATTTGGTAAAGGAACGTTATATTACATCATCCTTGTGTGTTTTGTATATCCTTAATTATTCAACTATTTGATGCAGGCATGCAGTAACTGCCAAATCATTTAAAATCGTCTAAACTTTTTAAAAAGGTTCTCAAAATCTATCTAAATAATTCAAATGACTGGAGATGTTGCATCCTAAAGTTGATCTTACACAAACCTGGTTACTATAACAACAGAGAAAAAGACGTGGAGATGTTATATTCTCAAGCTGTTGCAGTTTCTATTGATTCCACGTAAATATATAATTATATATATTAAACCTTATTTTGGTTTGCTTGTATTAAAATACGGAAGCTTTTGTATGCATCACAATACTGAAGCACATAAGATGATTAGAAATGACTTTGCTCTCAAGTCTTCTGGGTTCCTTTTGATCGCTTCAGGGTAATGTCTCCCAACATCATGATACTTCTTCTCCTTGAAGAGCCCAATACCTGTATTTGAGACACAACATGAAGTTAGTTCAACTCTCTTTACCAATATATAATTGCAAAAAGAAATACCTTTTTAAGGCTCCGCATCACTAATACGGAGATCAGAATACTCTTTCTGCTCTAACTCATTCTTAAATCTCACAGCCATATTCAGCCTCTTCAACGTATCTGGCTTATGGTTCTCCGTAAGAGATTTCTGGTAAGTCAAAATCACAGATCAGAAGTACCTGTTGAAAGAGAAGTCTTAGATTTTGATAAGAAATCATTAACATCAATATGGATTGCTCTAGCAGATCTGAACCAAACATTGATTTCTGGATTGAGAAAAATATAGAGAAGTCTAAGTTCGTTTCTTTACCTTCTCAATACAGGATCTATGAGAATTTTTTGGATTGTTGGGTCTTGCAATTGCATTCCGCTTGTCTGCAAGAAGAAAAATAAATAAGATAAACCCACTAATTGTCTCTAAACTGAAAAGAAATACATAACAGTAAGTTAGATTTTTAACCAGTATTTCCTCGGGAGTAAGGTCACCATAGTTTGCTTGTTGATCTATTGTACACATCTGCATAATTTTTTTACAGATTGTAACTTAGGCTACTAAGATAATAGAGTGAATAATTTCTCCATGTACCTTCTAACACCATCGAGAAAAGCTCATTATTAGGATCATGTTTGCGACCCTGTTGAAAGGGCGCAGACACAGCCATCCATCGGCGGTCCAACATGTTAGGTTGCATCGATGATCCCATGGTGAACCCTGTTGTTGACTGTGGTGGAGGTCCAACGCTTGTGTGTTGCTACATTGCACTGCTCACAACAGCAAAAAAATTCTGTTAACACAGTAATGGATTCATTATAAGAAAATATGGAATCATTCTCACCTGAAGGACAGAGATAGAGGACATGATGATTCAACAGGTGTACAAAAACCAGAGAGCAGAGACCAGAAAACTGTAAATGTTTCAAAAAAAAATAGTTCAATACAGAAAAACATAACTAACACATAAGCTTAAGTTTTAATCATACACTCACCTGATGGTTCACGATCATCGTTAACCATGGGGAAAAAGAGAATATGCATTGTAAACCAAAAGAGATCATTACAACAGCTCAATGAGAAGTTCATCACAGCTTCATGGGGTCTAAAAGTTTACCTCAGTCATGTCCTGAGATGCATTGCAGTCCATTTCTGCAATTTTTTTTGTTGCAATGTCAATGTGTGTAATCATATGACCATGCATGTACTCTACACAAGGGAATGGTGCTTACCCAGTTTAGGAGCACTTGGTCTTACAGCCAGCGTCAAGCCCAGAAAACACTCGTGTTGAAGTCCCAGAGGTTTAGCTCAAGATTAGGCATCTCTGCTGCTGAATACAATAAATTTAAATTGAACTTAATCTAAGGTTAGGAAAGCATAAACAAATAAAAAATGCTCACCCATGGTGTTAAGCCTCAACTCAAGACCATGTAGGGGATAAGAAGCCTGCGTAGCCATCTATTGGGTTCTTATATTATCAATACAGAGAGTGTGTGTGAAACAGATTCAAAAGAAGTAAGAGTATAAGTCAAATTACATTAAAGAAAGGATCGTTTAGCGCTTGATCAGCAGTTGGTCGTTTCAATGGATCCCTTGAGAAAAGTCTCTATTGATTCAAAAGTTATACATATCATATAAGAAACCAAGATATTTTCTAAATAACAATAAGAAATATTCAAAGGACTCACAGTGATCAGATCAATAACTTCAGAAGAAGCATTAGGGAGTAGACCAGCAATCCTTTTCTGTGGAAACTGTTGACAAAAAAAAATCAAAGGTCAAATTCGATATCTTTGTGTTTTTAAATAAGCCCCTCAATTAAGATTTGTTACCTCTGTGTGACTAATACTCATGATCCGAGATACGCTTTTTGCTTCAGGAAACGTGGTCCAGTCTGGCTTGCCATGAACACATCAAATCTTGTATAACTGATCTACCTCACTGCTCATTAAGAAAAATCATTATATAAGTGTAATATTATTACACAAACCTGACCAGAGAAGCTTAAATGCAAGTATCAGATTTCATTGTTCTGATAGAACCACACATAGATTAAGTTTAGTGTTTGTTAAGAAGACAAATAACTCACCTTTCACCAGGAAACAACGGAGAAGGGGAAAAGCTCAGCTAATATTGCACCTCCTCATGAACCAATGCTGCAACCTTTGACAGCTACAAAATTGGGTTCTCCTTTTTTTCATGGAAAAACTGTGAAACATAGACTATCAACGGCTGGAAGAGTATATGATGTGATGTGGCTTGAGATGGGTTTAACATCTCGACTATTGAAATAAGTGTGGACAAAGCTCGAAATGTCTCATGATTCTCCTCTCAATGTTGGCTGACTACTCGCCGTTCTCTCTTGCATATCCTTCAATGTAGCGCTCTGTACAAACCAACACAGAATTTGAAATAGCCAAATCATGCGTACTGTAGGTCGTCACATTGTATCAAAGTCTAAGTTATATATACAATGTTGAATGTTCTAGTCAAATTGGCAAACAAACCTCATGAAACACTTTTTAACTTTCTAGGAACTCTTAACATGGGCATTAATTAAAGAATCAAAAGCCAAAACGAAAAAGAAAGGCTTTGGGGGAATATCGAAAACAGTAGGCCTGATCAAAACAGAAAGACTTTGGTTGAGTTATCCACCACATACCACCACACGAATCGCCTAAAACATGTGACCAACAACACCAAAATTTCCTTATTTATACAAATCTCTGTCTAGTGTAAAATCAAAAAAATCAAACCCAGAGACCCTATCTCTTTTACACACATCTCTGCTCATCATTTTTGACAGATTAACATGATTAAGTGATTGGAATTTAGAAAACACTAAAGGTTGAGTTTTTAATATTATATATAATGATCTTAACTGCCCCTAAGAGTCGCAACAACAACAAAAGATCCTATTTTTGCTAATAAAAAAAAATTACTACCCCATGAAACAGAGCCAAGGAAATAGATTTAAAAGATAAACGCAAGTTGGAGAAGAGAAAGATGATACCTTTGAACAGAGGAAACCTCGGTTGTTGATTAGTGAGGTAAAGAGATAAAGTGCGTCTCAGACTAAGAAACCTAGCAGCCATCGAGGAGACCTCTGGTTGTTCTTTGGTGACAAATAAGCTTCTGGTTTTTCGTCTTGGTGAAGTAAAAAAGTAAACCCAGAAACCTCAGTTTGATGCATCTTCTTCATACTTGGGCTCCATCGGACCGAACATGTTGCGGTTACTACTAATTCTCACAACAGGAATTGCTCAGACTTTTTCACAGCTTGAACAGCAGAGAAGCAAGACAAATATAGTCTAGGCGAAGAGAACTAAAAATACCGACATGCAGAGGAAGGTGAAAGGCGATTGCCATTGAATGAGAAGAAACACAGACTTGATTAGAACAGAGAGTGGTTAAATCTATCTGCAAAACGGAAGAGAAGAAATCAAAGATGGGAAGTCGAAAGGAATTGGAGAAAGTCGTAAGGAATAGGAAGAAACGATGCCTAGGATTCTCCGCTACTTTACCGATTGACCAAATCAGAAATAACCAAGAATTGTAATTAAAATAACCATGAATTGTAATTAAAAATCAGACATGAAAACCAAACTGGTTTGGTGTCGTTATATTGTGTCCAACGTGGAAGTTTAAAGTCATCTTATTAGCCAATTAAAAATATTATATGTAATGATCTTAACTGCCCCTAAGAGTCGCAACAACAACAAAAGATCCTATTTTTGCTAATAAAAAACAATTACTACCCCATGAAACAGAGCCAAGGAGATAAATTTAAAAGATAAACGCAAGTTGGAGAAGAGAAAGATGATACCTTTGAACAGAGGAAGCCTCGGTTGTTGATTAGTGAGGTAAAGAGATAAAGTGCGTCTCAGACTAAGAAACCTAGCAGCCATCGAGGAGACCTCTGGTTGTTCTTTGGTGACAAATAAGCTTCTGGTTTTTCGTCTTGGTGAAGTAAAAAAGTAAACCCAGAAACCTCAGTTTGATGCATCTTCTTCATACTTGGGCTCCATCGGACCGAACATGTTGCGGTTACTACTAATTCTCACAACAGGAATTGCTCAGACTTTTTCACAGCTTGAACAGCAGAGAAGCAAGACAAATATAGTCTAGGCGAAGAGAACTAAAAATACCGACATGCAGAGGAAGGTGAAAGGCGATTGCCATTGAATGAGAAGAAACACAGACTTGATTAGAACAGAGAGTGGTTAAATCTATCTGCAAAACGGAAGAGAAGAAACCAAAGATGGGAAGTCGAAAGGAATTGGAGAAAGTCGTAAGGAATAGGAAGAAACGATGCCTAGGATTCTCCGCTACTTTACCGATTGACCAAATCAGAAATAACCAAGAATTGTAATTAAAATAACCATGAATTGTAATTAAAAATCAGACATGAAAACCAAACTGGTTTGGTGTCGTTATATTGTGTCCAACGTGGAAGTTTAAAGTCATCTTATTGGCCAATTAAATCTGCCTATGTGGACAGCCTAAGAATGCTTTATATGCAACTTTTAGTAGTGTTAGATTTTCCATAGAATATATCAAAATAAGGTATGTTCAATTGTGTATAAAGAACATGAGTGCCCGATAATTTTTTTTTGATTTGTGCACATGATATAATTTAGTTTATGAGATAAAATAATATCTGCACATGATATAGTTTACGTGAACAATGATCACTTACTGATATAGGTTTTTGTTAGATATACTTTATTTTTTTCTTTTGAGAATTGACTAGATATAATTTAATTTATGAGATAAAATAATATATGCACATTATATAGTTTACATGAATAAGGATCACTTACCGAATGTGTCATTTTCTGGATTTAACATTTTGATGTGTTGCTGTGTGACTGTAAAATTTTGTCATTGTTTTTCTATGCATAACAAAATTCTGAGTTATGTCTTATGTATATGCATGTTTGATAAAAAGATATTGATTTGTCTTCTCTACTTTGAGAATACATGGTTTAACTCTAGTATTTTGAAAGTTATAAGTAATAATATAAAATGTAATTAATCATTGTTTCAATAACGCCATAGTTTAATAGAATTACAAAATCAGA
>CAKOAT010366265.1:27241-64026 GCA_932364175.1 Eruca vesicaria subsp. sativa
CCCCCCCCCCCCCCCCCCCCTTTAAGAAGAGCTACTTATAGCCCTTGTTCTAAAACTAGGGCGAGTTGCCGAGTACGCAGCCGCTTTTGCGTAACCTGGAGGCATACCGTGGCGAATTGAATCTGATCAGAAGCAGAATGCGGGCAGGCGAGTTAAGTCCGAGTTAACCGATTAGTCTAAAAAGCCGGCAAGTTATTAGAGAAATCACGTTGTTTGAGTTACAGAAAACATGTGTATTTGGTTCTAAAATCATATGCTAGATTGAAGATACGTTAATATTGGGGGAAATCTAACAGAAAACACATCAAAATAACCCATAATCGCGAAAAAAATCTGAAAGTAATGTAAATATTCCCAGATCTACAGACTGAAGAAGAAGATGGGGATAGTTTGGTCTTTTGACACTTATTAATGAAAAAATGACAAAAACTAACGAAAAGGCTGGCATTGAAAGTCGAACATGGGGCTTGTAATAAGAACAAGTGCACACAACCCACTAGACCATGCTGTATCTCTATGTTTTGTATACTATGTAATATCTATACTACTTGATAACCAAAGCTAAAACATGAATGCAAAACATCAATATAATTAACATTAGACGTAATAAAATTTGTTACATAAACATGTATTATCTTGTATTGTATGTGTAAAAAAGAGTACTGTACATATTAAAATACATAAAATTACTCCCCAAGTATTCTCTAATTTTTTTCTATTTTTCCAATAAATCGTTAGGCATGTGTGCACTGCACGCACGCCTAGCGAGTTTCCGAACAAGGCTTATAGCCAACATATTAGGAAAAAAACAAAACATCAACATTGACATCTGGCTGATTATGCAACATGACATTTGTTGAGGAAGGGACTAGTGTCTACTACGTGGATGGATGATTATTCATAACACACATATCTTTATTTTGAAAATTTATGAACATCATCAACTTACGATTATCATAGGCTTGGTTAATCAACAATGTAAACAAGTTTGGACATGCCAAAATTATTTTTATCAAAATATAAACTAAATTAGATTCGTTTTCAATATTAAATAATCTGGTTCTGATATCACAGTAGAAATTCATATCAGTTTATAATGATTTATAACACGACCTATAAATTGTACTGCCTAGAATCTCATGCCAATACTGAATGAATCTAGATCTTAGGGTTTCAAATATACTTTGTTATTTTACAGCAGAAATATGAATAAACCAGGTCGAGATTTCTAGCACTGCAAACGTGTCGTGTCTTTGGCTATCGCTATAAGACGAGATACTGTACCGTTGAGATCATATCTCAAAATTTTAGAAAACCTTTTGTCGATATTTGGTATTCTCAATTGCTTGTTTAAGAAGAAACAATTTTCTTCTTTTGATTAAGAGAACACGTTCTCATTGTTTAGTACAGAGACGTAATGTGGCAAGAAATTGTGTAGATATTTACAAGCAAAACTTTATGTTACGTGACCTCCTCTCATTAAATATATATATATATACATACGTGACCTCGTCTCATTAACATGAGAATGAGCCAAGACCATTCTGTTAATTTATTTTAATCATATTATGACAATTAATCTCCAATATATATATTGTAATTATAACAAATATATAATATTAGGGTCGGCCTTCCCTACGGGCGAAAAGTTATAATAAAACTATTTTATTATGTTGAACACTATTTATCTCTTTGTTTAAAAACTAATTTTTAGTTAGCATTTAGAGTTTTTGACCGAAAAATAGCACCTTATGATAGAAGATAATTCTATTGTAGTAGTTTATAATGGTGTGGTGAATTTGTGTTAGTCGTTTGATGGTATTACAATTTGTTTAAAATGAGGAAGTTTATTCTCACAGTCGCAACACTTTTTAGAGTCACATATATAGTTACCATTATGAATTCTATAATGTATGCGAGGAAATGTTTCTTAAGAGAAATGCAATGTGTGTATATTTCTTATGTATACAAATATTTTAAGTACTATTTGGAAACGTAAACAAACTGGCTAATAGAGATACTATTAAATATAAGAATTTGTTGAGTGGGGTTCGTATGAACTTTTTTAGCCTATCTTCTTAAATTAAAATCATATAAAAGGTGTATATTTACCGTTTTTTGCTTATAACTTTATGCCTTGAATATTTGCACCATTTAAGTGATTTTGATGGGAGATCTCGAAAGTTATAAAGGAAGAAATAGAGTGTTGAGATTTTTGTTTACCTGTGGTAGGCCCCTACTACACACATGATGTGATGTATTAGTTTTTATCAGTGATATCATTTGTGTGTAAATTTTCTTTTATTTTCATTTAGTTTTGAGTGATTATGTTAAACAATCAGTGTTTTCTACATCACATTTTAGTTATATAACTAAAAACGATATGTGAGCATATTCAGTATTATCGCTGGTCTGATTCAGAGTTGCGAAATTTTATAGTGTTATAAAGCTTTTAACATTTCTCTAAATTTAAACCGTGAGCATTATCATTAAATTGATCAAAATCGAACACAGTAGAAACACCTTGCTAAACCATGGATCATAACAGATATTTCTGGATCTTATGGAACGGAAAGTTGAGTTTTAATCTCTTATTCTTCCTCTTTAGCCAAAAAAGGAGCATAGATATTTTATATTATATTTTTATCAAATGATTTTCTTCACTGTTTATTTAACAATTAGATATAAGGGTATGAGAAAGAAAATATAGTTATAATTTAGATTTAAATAGATATATATTATATTATAACTAAATATTAAAATATAATTAGTATGCCAATTTAAAATTCTTCTTTATTATTTCACTAGGGTTAGGCCCACACTACGGACAGATGTGAAAATTAAAAATCACAAAATCATATTTTAAATTAATCATATTTAACAAATTTATTGGTGACTGAAAATAATTAATTTTCAATATTTGTTTTTTGGTTCTTGTTAGAGAGCATATGCTTGTACTTTTTTAATTAATTTCATTTTTTGTTATTTTTTTATTATAAAAATAAGGAAAATATTCATAAACTATTTAAATCCAATACATAAATCATTTATTTTCTCTATTTTATACATTTATTTTTTGTTTTTTAGTTATTTAATTTTTTGGTTCTATAGATAATTAAATTTTTTTTCTCTATTAGTTGACCCGTGATTTGCATGAATTTATTTTCTATTAGATATTTTGTTTAACACTTGTTTTTATTTTGAAATATTTATTATCATTATATATGAATTATTTTACTTAATTACTATTTGTATCGGTTTCTATTAAAATTGTTTAATGCTTTGATATTCAGTCTTACTCTCGTTGCAAAAAACGTAATTTCATAATCAAATTGTTCATATACTTTACTGAGACTAAGACTATTTTTATTTTGGAACTACAGATTTTTTGGTGTATTTGTATTATTTTAAATTATATAGTTTGATTTCTAGGATTATTTTTATCTTAATTTATATAACGTCTCTTTTTGTGTGTTTACAAAATAGTCTGTTTTTTTTTTTGAATGAATGTTAAATTTTTATTCATCAAAAAAGCCTGTTTACATCAAATGCATAATTTGTAGACAAACTAACTCTTAACTCTTAACATCATAATCTTGTGCTAAACTAAAATTGTAAAACTTCCTCCATCCCTCTACTCTTCTTTGCAGTAACAATACTCAGCTTATTCCTGACTCCTTTCTCTACCATCTTTTTCAAACCCTCCAACGACAACTGCTTATCATCGTGCCTTATTCTATTCCTTTCTCACCAAAGAGTATAAACAGAAACCTGGAAAGCATATTTAACACAGAAAAGTTCTTTCTTCTCCATGGTAGAGTCAGCAATCAAACACACAATACCCCTCCATTCACTTGTGTAATCGTTACAGAGGATACCCTTCACCAAATGATACCAAACTTGAGACGAAAAGCCACACTCAAAGAATAGGTGATCTCTGGTTTAAGCCAAACAATAAATGAGTATTTGGGTGTTGCTTGGGAGAACCACACACCTTTTGCCCAATCATAATGCACCACCGTTTCTCTCACCAGCTTCCAAGTTTCATGAGTTGAGAAATTTTTCTTAAATCCCGATTCCCATCTCCACATACTGATATCCTCCATAGTACTACAATACTTATCCTTAAGATCATTTAGCTCAGCATCAATATCATTTAATACTGCAGAACGATACTTTACTCTTCGCCTTCTACCCCACATAGCTTTCTCCACAGTGGCTGTCCTACTAATACCCAGCTCAATAACACCTCTATCTCCCAACAGCTCCATAATCACCCCTTTATTAGACCAATTGTCATACCAAAAGGAAGTATGACGCCCATTATCCACAGCTTTCTTATAGAACCTCTTAGCAACTTCTCTTAACTTCAACATTTTCCTTCACATCCAAGAGCCTACTTGAGTATTACTTTTTATTTCCCAAAACGTTTTCTTCTTTAGGAGATAAACCTTGATCCACTTACCCCAAAGATTTTAGGGAATTCATAACATATATGATTTCTCTTTTATAACATTTCTTTAGATATACAATAATCTTTGATCTCTTGTTATTATAAGAGTTTTTTTTATTATTATTTGTTCATTATTGTTTTATCTGTTATATACTACTTTATGTTTTTCACTAATTTAAAATTGAAGTTTTCATTTGAATTATGTATTGTTTTTTGCAATAGATTTTCATTAATTTCTTGTTAACAATTAGATATCAAGTTTTATTTCAATGTGTTTGCTAGCTGCTAATTTCCCCAAATTAAGAGTTAGTAATGAACACACAATGCCTAATACTTATAAGTATAACTTAAAATTTCGGTAATATCATATTTGTACTTCAGATCAGGTTAGGAATGAAAAGTTCAGTAGATATGAGCCTAATAAATGTTGTTTTCTTAACTAAACATGTTCCATTATTGAACCAAATGGAGAAAGGGGCATCCTACATCCGGAAATTAGGATCGCTGCGCGTTACGTCGAACTCACTCAACTTGTAGACTGGCCCTTCGCTGAGATGCTGCCTGAACATGAATTGACAGTTCGCATTAACAGAATCTTGAATAACCGTCGACTATTAGAAAAGAAAAAATAATTTTTCTTAGACAATCTTAATGGAACCAATCATCTACAACGTTACTCGGAAAGAAGATGCTTACATTCTCGTCGATGAGGAGCATGTCTAGACTCATGAGCTCACCATCTTTCCTCACATTTCTGACCTCCCAAAACCTCAGCAAGTGAACCTCGGGGGGTGTTGGAGCAGCGCCCGACTTTCAACGGCAAGGAGGATGGAATAAATCACCATTGTAGCAATCGGAAAGTTGAACAAACTTTTCTTCTAATGCTCGACGAAGCTGTGCCGTTCATGTCTGCAAAAGGGATATATATACTCACATCTCTACATGGTTATTTTCGAGATGATATAAGGTGGTTTCAATGATCCAGAATGGGTCAATCACTTATAAAATAGTAAGAAAGAAGGTGTGTATCAAGGGTTCGTCGAGACGTAACGGAGAGTTGATAATTTATTTCGATATCTAAAACCCTCGTCGGCTGATCTAGGGATATCAAATGAAGATGACGAACAAACCTATAATATTAAAGGATCTCATAATCCAAAAGTTCAAACGCAATCTACAACAGTAAAAACCCAAAACAAATATGCATTTTACCAATAATATAATTTTTTCTAAGAATATATATTTTTTTAAAGCCCAACAAATGATTTCTTAAACTTTAATGAGGTGACACATGGTATTTTTTGCCTCCATGAAGAAAAAAGCTTACTTTATTATATAAGATTGTGTTACCCAACAAATTTGAGATGATTAAACTCCCTTTTTTAACATTTTCAGTATTGGAATTAATGGAGGGTAAGCCATGTAAAATTTAATTTAATTAAACTTTGTTTATGCTTTATATACTTATTTATTTATATTTATTTTTTCATATAAACCATTGTTAAAATTTACTACTCATTTATAGCTTATTTATGTTTTTTATAATCATTGAGTTCCAATTTCTATGGCATTTGTCTTTAAAGGTAGTATAAAATGTAGAAAGCAGTTCTTTACATCTTCTGTATCAAACGAGAATATATTCTTTTGGCAAACAAAATTTACAGTAAAATTTTGGTTTGATAGAGTACCAAAGTTATTTTATCATGCTAACTAAAGAAATCAATTCTTATAGCTAAATTGTTGAGTGGGAAAGGTTAAGATTGTTTGACCAAGTTGCAAAAAAAAAGTAAGTACAATGAAATTGGTAAACATGGTCTTTGATTGAAAATGTTTGTTTAAACGGATTATCTTTCAAGTAACCCAAACTATTTTATAATAAAAATAAATTGAGTAAAATGTACCAAATAGATAAACATAATGTTGGTTTTCAAACAAATTTATAAGAACACATTACAAATCAAAGAACAAATATTTTATAAGAAAACCATAACTCAAAGTTCTCTAAATCATATAACCTGAGCCATCAATCTGTAAATTGAGAAATAGTACCTGAGCTCAAAAATTCATCTCTTCTATTTTCTTTCTTTCTTCTTATCCATAAATAAATAAAGCTTTTTCTCTGGATAAAAAGATTCCTCTCTGTTACTTACACTCCTATTAGTCTTTCAATTGGTTGACCTTCCACAAATTTACTTATTCCAATTTCTTTTGTAGATAAGAAGATTCCTCACTGCTACTTACACCTCCTCTATTTGCCTCTCAATTTGTTGACCTTCCACAAGTTTATTTATTCCATATTTTTCGCTCAAAGAAATAAGAAACAATGTTATATTAGTCTGTAAATATGCAGATGCATGTACCTGTTATACACCACCATCAATGAAGATTAATATAAACATGCAAAACTTAAAAAACTACAAAGATGTTAGTACAAAAGCATTTTACTTGCTTGTTTTCTTCTATTAATAAACACAAAATCACATAACGTCTGGTATGAAAATTGTTTTATTTCACCACTCATGAAATAACTGAACTAATTCATATTCAACCCAATAAAATCATGAAAAGGCATGAATCGAGAGGATTTCCATAACAGCGACGGTATACACATATCAACTGTAAATCATCCCTTGTTTAGGTTTAGTCTAGAAAGGCTGCTACAAACCTTAAAATAAGCTGAAACATAGATGCTTATTCAAAACAAAACCACATAAACTGACTAAGTTCAAACATAGAAGAAAGTTCAAACATAGAAGAACTGTAAACAGAGGAAAAAGTATCTTCCATATTTGCTGAAGAGGTGTTCAAGATCGCGTACCCTTGTTCGAGAGGAGAGGCTGCCAACATAGAGACGTGCACCGCCGTATCAATCATTTCTGATGTATCGATAATTGTAGCGAGGCATCTTCATGTCTACAGACACAAAGAGATGATTTTATCTCTCTCATTAATTATGTATCACAGTATCAAACCTATCACACACACACACGAACAATAAATAACCAAACAAAAAAAAATTACAATGGCAATCGAAATTAAGAATGAAATGTATCACTTTTTGACATATACAAAGCTGAAACCAGATGAAAAGAACTTCTTTCGATTCAATTCGTATCGGAATCAATGACCAATAGGTAAGCCATGTGTAAAAACAGCAGAACGATCTATGAGAGTTACAAAAGTAAAAGAAAATTAAGGAGAAGATGACTTGCACATATTTATACAGATCGCGAGAACAAAGCATTGATGTCAAGTTAATGGAGGAGCGAATGAAGAATGAAGAATTTCACAAAGCCTTAAGCAGGCGGTTAGAGAATTTCAGAGGAATGGCAAGAGTCGCCTGAGACGAGAGAAAGGAGTCTACTATTCTACGCGGTTGGGGAGACACAACTTAGTTGGACGGATTCAATTAAAGCCCAATATAAAATAAAACACAGAGATAGACATAACCAATGCGAGCTCGACATGTGTCCTTACCATATACTTCGACTTATCTATGTGGCGGACGACATGGACAACCTAAGAAGAAAGAAAACACTACTTTATATAAATAGATAGATAGATTTAAACATGAATTTCAATTTGTTTAGTTGTATAACCTTGTAAAATCATATAATATAGCAATGAATCAATTTATAGATTATATAAGTGATTTTTAGCAAAACATTATAACCATCAAATATGATACGATTGTCTTATTATCGAACCTCGAATTTATAATTTTAACAAGAGTACATGCAAATCATTTAGGAAATTCCCAATAATTTGTTGTAAAAAATGTGTTAGGTTAAAAGTAATATCGAAAAAGATTTAAGGAGAAGGTGGAAAATACTGTGTGAAGTACTAATTTTGAATGATTTTGAGCACAAATACAAGTTTCTTAAAAGTGCTGTAAGGTGAGTGGAGGTGTATGTCAAAAGAAAAAGGTGAGTGGAGGAGGTGAATCCGTGAATTTACAGAAGAGTGAAGTGCGTGAGGAAGATGGGAAGGCGTTAAAGGTTAATCGAAGGGCTATGCATAGAGAATAATGGGCTGAGTATTAGTTTTTAGGCCCATATGATCTGCCACTCACATCACTAATTAGAACTCTCTCTCTCTCTACACTCACACCCAACACGACGAGTTGACTCAGACCACAACACTCGGAGATCGCTGCTTCATCAAATCAATGGGAGGAAAAGAAGATCCGACGGCGAATGGGAGCCCGAAATCGGAATCAATGGCGGGGAAGAAGGCGAGCCCCCCAGATCTGCTCAGCAGCATCTCGTTGAAATCACTGAAACTGAAGACGAAGCAGCAGGAGCTACTTCTCCGCGTCTCGATCCTCGGCCTAGTCTACGTATTGGCCTTCATCGCTCGCCTCTTCAGTGTGCTCCGCTACGAATCCATGATCCACGAGTTCGATCCGTATTTCAACTACCGAACGACGCTTTTCCTGACGGAGAAAGGCTTCTACGAGTTCTGGAACTGGTTCGATTCCGAATCTTGGTACCCTCTCGGTAGAATCATCGGCGGCACGCTTTATCCAGGTCTTATGGTCACCGCCGCTCTGATCTACTGGACGTTAAGGTTTCTCCGCTTCTTCGTTCACATCCGCGAGGTTTGTGTTCTAACGGCCCCGTTTTTCGCCTCCAACACCACCCTCGTTGCGTATTTCTTCGGTAAGGAGATCTGGGATACAGGAGCTGGCCTCGTCGCTGCTGCTCTCATCGCCATTTGCCCTGGCTACATTTCTCGCTCCGTCGCTGGATCCTATGATAACGAGGCTGTGGCCATTTTCGCTCTTTTGTTGACCTTTTACCTCTTTGTTAAGGCTGTCAAGACTGGATCTTTGTCCTGGGCTCTTGCCTCTGCCTTTGGTTACTTTTACATGGTTTCTGCTTGGGGAGGCTATGTCTTTATTATTAACTTGATTCCTCTTTACGTCCTTGTGCTGTTGATCACTGCAAGGTACTCGTTGAGGCTGTACGTTGCTTATAACTGTATGTATATCTTGGGGATGCTGCTTGCCATGCAGATTCGATTCGTTGGATTTCAACATGTTCAATCTGGAGAGCATATGGGTGCCATGGGTGTCTTCCTGTTGATGCAGGTTTTGCTTCTCTTTTTTTTTATTGGTCTTGTGTTGATTGTGAAAGGTGGATGGAACCATTACCCTGAATTTTCTCTACAAGACCAATGTTTCACACACTCTACTTGTGTAGGTCTTTTACTTCCTTGACTGGGTGAAGCACCAGCTCAATGACACCAAGTTGTTCCAAACGTTTCTGAGGATAACTGTGACATCGGCTATTCTGGTTGGTGGTATAGCGTTGGGTGTTGGAACAGCGTCTGGCTATATATCTCCATGGACTGGTCGATTTTACTCATTGCTTGACCCTACTTACGCAAAGGATCACATTCCCATCATTGCGTCTGTCTCTGAGCATCAGCCTACGGCCTGGTCGTCTTTCATGTTTGACTACCATATTCTGCTCTTCCTTTTCCCTGCCGGACTTTACTTCTGTTTCAAGCGTTTGTCAGATGCTACGATATTTATTGTCATGTATGGACTCACCAGCTTGTACTTTGCTGGTGTCATGGTTCGCCTTATTCTCGTCGCCACTCCAGCGGTTTGCCTTATCAGTGCCATAGCTGTCTCTGCCACTGTCAAGAATTTAACTTCTCTGTTAAGGACGAAACAGAAGGTTCCCCAGACTGGTTCCACCAAAGGAGCCGGTAGTTCAAAATCCTCTTCAAAGGTGAATCTTTAGTGTCCCTGTTTCCACCAATTTCTACTCTAGTACGTTTCTCTGATGAGAGTAGAAGTTAATACTTATCTCATATGTCCTATCAGGTTACACTTGATCAGTCTCAACCTTTCCAGAAGAACGGCGCCATTGCTCTTCTTGTTGGTGTATTTTATTTGCTCAGTAGATATGCTATTCACTGCACATGGGTTACATCAGAGGCGTACTCATCTCCTTCAATTGTCCTAGCTGCAAGAGGAGCCCATGGAAACAGAATCATCTTTGATGATTACCGCGAGGCCTACTACTGGCTTAGGCAAAACACTCCCACTGATGCTAAGGTCATGTCATGGTGGGACTATGGTTACCAAATCACTGCCATGGGAAACAGAACTGTCATTGTCGATAACAACACATGGAACAACACTCATATTGCTACTGTTGGACGTGCCATGTCTTCTTACGAAGACGAGGCATATGACATCATGAGGTCACTTGATGTGAACTACGTATTGGTTGTTTTTGGTGGCGTTACTGGCTATTCTTCAGATGATATCAACAAGTAAGTCTCTCTACTTCTCTCATGTATGATCCACTTCTCGTTTATTTCTGAAAATCTGGATATCGTTGCGTGTCAATCAAATACGGCACTGATCCATTTTACCATTAAAAATCTGGGTTAGGTTCTTGTGGATGGTGAGAATCGGAGGAGGAGTATACCCAGTGATCAAGGAACCTGATTACCTTGTGAATGGCGAGTTCCGTGTAGACAAGGGCGCATCACCAAAGATGCTGAACTGTCTCATGTAAGTTTCAACGTCAAGACTCTACTTTTTATGCATATTACTCCCCCAAGAGCTATATATCGAAACGATGCAATTCATCTGAAATGTGTTTCTTTTTCCTTGTAGGTACAAGTTATGTTATTACAGGTTTGGCGAGCTGGTCACAGAATATGGCAAGCCAACCGGGTACGTCAACCATCTAATTGCATGTGTTACATCCTAAACTTGTTTTTACTTTTCAACAAAGTAAAAGTTAGGCTGTGTAATGATTGGCAGGTATGATAGAGCAAGAGGGGTGGAGATAGGGAACAAAGACATCAAACTGGAACACCTAGAAGAAGCCTACACGACATCAAACTGGATTGTCCGTATTTATAGAGTCAAACCTCCGACAAACAGGTTGTGATTCTTTTAAAAGAGCTTCCATCTCAGAGTGTGGCTTTAGATAGTTGGTAGTTTTAAGGAGGAAACATATAATTTCGGATTTTTGTTGGACATGGTTTTGTTTTCATGCATAGACAGCTTTTTGTTTATCATCGCTTATATAAGTATGCAACATATTTGCTTGTTTGTTCATTTTCTTTAAAAACAGTTGCTGGAGAGTCTAATCTTGTTTGGAAAGATTGGTTTATGCCTATATAAACCCATTAAGTTCTAAAGTATGGTGAATTAAATCCTTACACCACTTCAACATAAAGTAACTCACAACCAAGATGACTCGAATAAAAATCAATTCAGCAAATTACTTTTCGTAAAGTTACCGAGCTAGGACATCAGGCTATGTTGAATTTTGCTTTCGAAGATATTTATCATCAGACATTATTGAGTGCACTGCAAGATACCCTTCTGGTGCTAAAGTTTCTTTTCTTGATCCCTTTACAAGGCAACCAAGAATTTTTCTCTGCAGACAAGAAACCTCTTACTAAGCCTTTTTTCTTGTTGCATATCGTTTTTTAAAAAAACTGGATAATTATGCTATTACAAACTATGATAAATATTACTGACGAATCGGTAATTTTACATGTCTTATGTGAATTTACGCCTGACTGTGTCACCTGAGCCGTCCTATCGGATCCACCCTGTACGGTATTCCTTGCGTCATGTTGCAGATCTCTTGTAAATCTTTTCTCCTTTAATTAGCACAATTTCGTTTTTTTTCGAGATTCGAAATTCAGACCTCCTAACGTAGAAGCATTAATTAACTTTTAGTCTTGGACCAAATGGACTTCCATTTCTTGTTGCACGTCGCTATCAAAGTGTTTCCAACTCTACCAGTCCAAAATTAATAACAAAAATGTATACGAAAGAAATAAGAGTCTAAAGAAAATAGTTTTATTATAACCAGAAAAAAGAAGAAGCTCACATGAAACCTGTAAATGCGAAGCTACGCTCACCTCTGACATGATAAACATTATCCTCGCAATCAGCTTGGACATTGGTGTGTAAATTCATACATCCTCTAGAAGACTCAGAGAAGCAAATTTGTTTTTTTTTTTTTTGTGCAAAATTTGTTAATCTTTTCAAACTTATGAACATCTTGCTGCAGCTGGTGATAGTTCATAGGAGTGGGCGTTCAGGTTTGCATTAGGTATTTCAGATTTTTGGGTATTCTGGTAAAGGGATCTAAAACCTGTTCAAGTAGTTTTACATATTGGGCCGGGTTCGGTTATTTCAGATCGGGTTTGGATATTTTAGATTTTTAAAAAAATAATCAAAGTCTTCATTACTCAATCTTTTTAAAAAGCTGACTTTTGAATTTTTAATAAGTTAAATGATTACTAGGTTTGGAAACAAAATTTTGAAAAATTGAGAAACACTAATTTAATTAATGGTTTGAGAATTTGAATAATTTTTTTTGTTAATGCATGAAATAAAAAGTTTGATATGCATTTTAATTGAATAGAAAATTATTGTCCATAATGATATATATATATATATTATGATTTTGAACTATGTACAACATCAATATAAATATTTTGGATAAAATAAAAGAAGTAAACTAGAACTAGATTTTGACCCGCGTTTGAAAAGCGCAAAAAAATTTTATGATTAAAAATTTATATAATTAGGTTTTGTCTTAATTTAAAAAATGTTTTGGTATAAAATTAGTTTACCAAAATTTGTGGTGATAGTTGTTTTTCATTAGTTTTTAGTTTCAGTTTTTATTTTTAGATTTTGTTTTAAATTTTGGTTTTTGGTTTTTGGTTTTTAGTTTTTAAGTTTCTATTTTTGATTTTCAGCTTTTGGTTTGGGTTTTTAATTTTTAGACCCGCTGAGTTAGTTTGAACTGATATTACCAACAAACAAATCTCAATTAATCGAACATGTAATTTAAAACAAAAAAGATGACAAAATAATTTTCTAAAAATTTTGAAATAGTTTATTTTGTAAATTAAAAAAACAAAAAAATATAACCTGCGTTTTCAGCTTTTGGTTTTGGATTTTAGTTTTTAGATTTGGTTTTTGGTTTTACTTTACATTTGTTTTTAAATATGTAAATTATTTAAGAAAAATAAAACAATAAATTATTTAAAAGTTACCATTAAAATTTATCAAGATAGAGTGATTTTTATTTAAAATAAAAAATATTAACATGTAATTTTCTTATGATTAAAAAATTATATAATTGGTTTTTTTTTTTAATTTAAAGAATGTTTTGGTATAAAATTAGTTTACCAAAATTTATGGTGATAGTTATTTTTCATTAGTTTTTAGTTTCAGTTTTTATTTTTAGATTTTGTTTTAAATTTTGGTTTTTGATTTTTAGTTTTTAAGTTTCTATTTTTGATTTTTAGCTTTTGGTTTGAGTTTTTAATTTTTAGACCTGCTGAGTTAGTTTGAACTGTTATTACCAACAAACAAATCTCAATTAATCGAACATGTAATTTAAAACAGAAAAGATGACAAAATAATTTTCTAAATTTTTTGAAATAGTTTATTTTGTAAATAAAAAAGCAAAAAATATAACATGCGTTTTCAGCTTTTGGTTTTGGATTTTAGTTTTTAGATTTGGTTTTTGGTTTTGCTTTATATTTTTTGTTTAAATCTGTAAATTATTTAAGAAAAATAAAACAAAAAAATTATTTAAAAGTTACCATTAAAATTTATCAAGATAGAGTGATTTTTATTTAAAATAAAAAATATTAACATGTTTTAAAGTACATGATTTAAATAAGTGATTAATAATAGATAATTTTGTTTTGTTGAAAATATTAAATATTTTTGGGCTAAAAATATTAACATGTTTTAAAGTACATGATTTAAATAAGTGATTAATAATACATAAATTTGTTTTGTTGGAAATATTAAATATTTTTGGGCCTGAAAATAGTAATTGATTGTTGATCCATTAAGGTGGAAAGTTTATTTAATGTTTTTTGGATTTTTTTAATACTAAGCCCAAAAACCAAACAATTAAATGTCATAAAAACAAAGTAAGCCCAAAACTCTATTCCATAAATAATCGCCGGTTTAATTTAAGTAATGCGGTTCAATCAACTATATAACTTGTATTATTTGTAACACTCTAGAAAGAATCCAAATTTAAATGACAACTTGTATCAGTATATAAAAAGAATGACTCTATTTTAATAGAATAGATTATAAGATTAAATATATATATATATATATTTGGTTATCTTCGGATATCCGTTCGGATTCGGATATTACCTGTTTGGTTTTGAGTATCCAATCTCTCGTAATTCAATACATATTTGGGTATTTTACTACTTCGATTCTATTTCAATTCAAATTTTTTTATCGGGTTTTGATTCGGATACGGGTATCGGTAAAATGCCCAGCCCTGATAGTTCATATGAAATGCGAAAGATCTTGTTGCACCTGGTGAGGTTTAATATTAAGCGTAAGATCATCTATTTGATTTATAAATGCGTAAAATGCAGCAGAATTCTTAAAACCTGGAATTTTAGCACATTGGATAGTGTTCTTTTCGGGATGGAAGTAGAAAACATAAAACGGTTCAGATCAAAAATACGTCTTGGACAAAACAATTTCCCCTGTGGCAGTCATTTAAGAGCATCCACAATGGTATACACCATTGTGGAGTCCTTAACATTATAGTATGTATTTTTTTTTTTGAATAGTTAAGGATTCTAGTCGAAATGGTGTGTCCAGTGGTGTTATCGATTATGGAATCCTTAGCATTTTAAAATTATTAAAATTCTTTAAATTAAAATTTTTAAATTTGTAAAAAAACTGAAATTTTGGTTTCCCGTCGAATTTGAATAGTCCCCAGTGACACTCAAACGCTCCTGGTGGTATGCTTTTAGCATCCTAATCTAGTAAACCGAACAAGTATACCTCAATGTAGGTTGGTCTCAGTGGTGGGCCTTTGTTCCAAGCCTCGGTAATAACCCGTTATAGAACCTATAGGTTGGTCTCAATCACTTTTTTCTTGTCATCTCTGCTTGCATCAACAGCAGATGTAACAGAATCTTCGTTGTTCTTCTCCAGCGCCAAAGCTGGAAGCTTTTCAGTGTTTGCATAAGCACCTGAGACAACAACAACATCAACTTCCTCTAACTCAAGAGTTCCTTTTAGATCCATATGTTCTCTGTATCAACAACTAAAACTTCCTCTATCTTCTCCTTCTCTTCTTCAACAACTACTTGGCCATTCTCGCTTCCATCAACACAAGCCTCTTTCACAACAACATCAACCGCCACAGGTTCGTTCTGTGACATCAATGGAGCCTCTTCTACGTTATCAATCATTCTAGCTTTTAATAACAGATTCTTCCTCTACAGAATTTTCAATTGCTCTCATTCTCCGAGGAACTACTCAGAATCTGAATCACTAAGCTAATACTACTTCAAATTAAACTCTGCAGAAGAATGTAAGAACAAATTAAGAAAAAAAAAATTAAAAACAACTAATGTAACTGTTTTTTTTTGTAACTTTAAATCACACAAAAAAAGTATGAATCTTTCATGTTTTACGATGATCTGAATCAAAAGAATATTACTCATTACACAACTTGATCAAAACTCTAGAGATTCAATAACATTGGTTCGAATTAGATATTGATTACAATTTAGATTCGACAAAACTGAAAATTGGAGAGAGGGAATTGGAGAGTTGACCTTGTTGGAGAAGAAGCTTGGAGGAGGGAAACAGAGTGTTGATGTGAATTTTATGATTTGGGATTTGGTTGGGAAGACGAAGAGATTGATTTATTACTTTCACTCAACCAATAAAGACAAATGTGATATTTTATCTTCACGAAATATTGAGAACAAGAGATAACTTTCTGAAATGTTACTGCGAGCAAGATACAAAATCAAAGCTTTGGTAACCTGAGAGAGAGATAGTGATGGGCAGAAGCAGAGAATGCAGGATGAGTAGAGGATGACACGTTTACAAGGACTTCTAAACTATTAAAAAAGAAGTATATTTAGTACTTAACCATGATTTTTCTACTATCATGTAATTTTTAAACCCGCTGGGTTAGTTTAAACTAATATTACCAACAAACAAATCTCAAATAATCTAACATCTAATTTAAAACTGAAAAGATGATAACAAATTTAAAAAAAAAATTGAAATAGTTTATTTTATAAATAAACAAAGAAAAAAATATAACTTGTGTTTTCAGCTTTTGGTTTTGGATTTTAGTTTTTAGATTTGGTTTTTGGTTTTTCTTTACATTTTTTAATCAGTAAAATTATTAAGAAAAATAAAATAATTTATTTAAAAGTTACAATTCAAATTTATCAAAACAAAGTGATTGTTATTTAAAATAAAAAAATATATTAACATGTTTTAAAGTACATGATTTAAATAAATGATTAATAATAGATAATTTTGTTTTGTTAAAAATATTAAATACCTTTTGGGTATGAAAATAATAATTGATTTTTTGATCTTTTAAGGTGAAAAGTTTATTCAATGTTTTTGGAGTTTTTTTCTTAATACTAAACCCAAAAACCGAACTATATAATTTGTTCAAAAAATAAAAGTAAACCCTAGAATATATTCCATAAATAATCATTGGTTTAGTTTAAGTTTAATTATTAGATTTACATATTCCATATTTTGATGATATATATTCTTTTAGATTATTCCATATTTGTAGGAGAAAAATATGTGTTTTCGGTATACACATAGATACCTGTCATATTTTGAAGGTAGTTAACATTAATGTCGTCTTTTTATATTAATTGTGTTGGTTTAATTTAAGTAATACAGTTCAATCAATTATATGACTTATATTATTTGTAACATTCTAGAAATGGTCGAAATTTAAATGACAACTTGTATGAGTAGATAAAAAGAATGACTCTATTTTAATAGAGTAGATGTTCTGTTTTGTTACTGTGATTTAGTTTGAAAAAAAATGTATTTAAACTAATTTTAAAACCGTATATCCGCTTTGAATTTGCCCATAACCGTATATTCGCTTTGAATTTTCCCATATATCACAAACTAACAATATATTATTATTTCCTATTTAACCTACCCTATAATAAGCCTGCAATATATATAGATATCCCATCTATCTTTCGTGAAACCATATCATTGTACGCTATCAAAACCTAAACATGTCTAAGATGACTATTTTTCACTCCGATCGCAAAACTCAGAATTTTCAAATTCAATTGAAAAGTTAAAGTTAAATGCTTGCTTTCATAAGCAAAACACATCTTCTTGGAGGTGATATTTCTGAGATGATTTTAGCAGATCAATGTGTAACTATAGTTTCTACACGTTTCTTGCATTCGTGATAATACTTTCTTTTACTATTTATCTAATATGAACGTGTTTATTTTTTTAGGGTAACAAGATCCATACTTCTTGCAAAAAAACTCACATGTACCGAGTTCAGCGTGGGCTACCTACAAGAATGGGAGTCATTGAAAACATTCTCATCTCTGCAGCTGGTGGTTAAGGCAAGGTTATTACAACCCTATACCTTTTTCTAGATTTTTCTACTTTGGTTTCATCATATGAACTACAACTAACCGTTTTCTGTTGTTGTTGTTGGGAAAAGCTGTTGTATTCGTTTCTAGCTTGATACCTCGAACTTTTTCCTCAGAATGTCCAATATCATGCCAAAAAATAAAAAGATATTGTCATTATGTGATGATTGTATAATACGTTCAACTAATATTGTTTTGTTTTCTAAAACAATCTCTATAATATTATTTGAGAAGTCACTTTCTTATGTGTCGCGCTAACGTTAACTCTCACGCTGGTTGATTACTATGATACCCTTAATAAATTAAAAAATACATTTAAATATTATTATTTCCTTTTAATTTTTTTTCCAAATAACAATATAATATAAAAAGGAAATATGTATAAAGTTTACAAAACTCTTTAAAAACGAAAATATAAGTATTATAAATATGGTTTCATAAAAATGGAAAGTTCACAAAATAGTAATATTTAATTTAAATATATTTTAAATAACATAAAATATAATTTTGAAGTAATAAAATACTTTATAACTATATCTTCTTAGATGAGAAACTATATTTGTATATAATATGATTCCATAAAAAAAAATTCACACAACTAATTTTTATATTAGAAAAAGAGATTTTTTATTTTAAAAAATAATTTTAAACAGTAAATATATAGATTTTCAAAGTTTTTTTTTGTATATATCTATTTTATTAGATGATTACATAAAATAATTAAGTAACATAAAATGTTATATGTTTAACTGACAAAAAATTATAATTAGTATTTTTGAAATATATATATTTTTATTTTAGTATATTTTTGATTATAATATCTTACAATTACAGAAAAAAATATAAATCCTATTTACTTATATAATATAATTTCTCAAAAACAATACCATTTTTACTGCATATTTTAAAAGATATTAAAAACAAAACTAAAAATGAATTTTAATAATAAACATTTTTTCATCAAATAACTACAATTATCTTAAAATATCATAACATTATATAATTTATCGAAGTAGATATATTATATTTTAATAGTTAAAATTATATGTTTTCTTAATAACTCTTTTGATTTTTAATTTTCTGTTTTTATGTTTGTGGAACTTAATATAACCATAATCAAAATACTTAGACAAATCAGAATCCTTATTTTTAAAATTATTTAAAATAAATTTCAGTTTATCATCTAATAAGTCTAAATATTGTAAATATTGATATGTGTTCATTAGCTTGCAAAAATTTATTAGTTACTTAAGTATGTAATTTAGAATCAGGATATACTTATATTTCTAAGATAACATCCGGCATAAATGCAAATAAGACAATTAATCAAAAATTTAATATATTTAGAATAAAAAAGATTATAGTTGAATTCAGAGAAATAGATAGAATCTAATATATCTCAATGATAACTAAATCAACCGTAAAAACAATAAAACTGACGAAATATAACATATCTAAAATTATATATAAAAATTATAAATTAATTTTAAGTAAATATCAATCAATTATTATAATATATTTATTTTAAATATTTATGTCCGTGCATGAGCACGAGAAAATCACCTAGTTATTGTAAACATACGAGACAATGATATCCAATTAACTACATGAACTTTACCAAGTATGTTGATTCGGTGTTTTCTGAACACAAAAATTAGGTGGTTCTAGGATTTAAACAGAGCTTTTACAATTAAGTAAACCCGAATTTTTTATGAACAATTATTTAGAAGCTTCACCGAAGCTTCTATAATAGGTGTTTCAATCTACTAATCCTCAACTTTAACATATAATATGAATAAATAAAGGTACCTTTATATGTCGACTAGTGGTTGTCCGCGCTACGCGCGGAATGTCTAATAATTGTTCAACCATATGTTTAGTATGTGTTGATGTTAATATATTGGGAATTAGGTCTCGGATTTTGTGGTGCTGAAATGGTGGTCAACATTGTTGTTTACTTAGTAGTCTTTAGGTGGTCTTAACTTATGTAAGCAATAACTTATGGTTTTTGAGTTAGTGGTTAGTACATTGATTTGATGAGAAAGTTTCGAATGCTACAGACCAAATATATTTTTGTGAGGAAGTTGTATAATTTGTGTTGTGGCAGTAGGATTTTTATATTTTTGTAAGGTAGATAACTTATTGCAATTGATGGAGTTTATTGAAGTATATTGTCTATTTGATTGTCTATTCTTATTATGTTACTACTGTACATAAATGTGAAGTAGTGTCTTTTGGGATTGACGTTTTCTGCTCCGTATAAGTATTACATTAGTGTTAAAAATACATATTTAATTTTGTTTGGGTTGTTGAATGAATAGTGTAATGGTTTTTGGTTAAATGGTTAGGGGGTGTATTTTGAGTAATATTTTACTATGTGCCAAATAATCAGACAACTGTTGAAAGCACTTGAACTTATTGTTGTTCGCATCAGTTCGGATTCCTTTTTATCTATTGAATATTTTTTTATGTGTAAAATGTTTAGTTGCTCACTAAAATACACTTTATTGATAAATATTTGTGATAAAATAGAGTTATAAAATAATTTATTTTTTAATATTAAAAATGAAAAAAAGATATTTCTATTTTAAATTTAGAGTACAGAATATATATTATGTTTTAATAAATCTGTTTTCTAATCATATGAATTAACATTGTCATAAAATATAGATATAGTTATAGTTTTTTGTATAAAATCGAATAAACTGAAAACCGCTAATATATAAACATAACCAAATCAAAGTAGATATGATATTAATATGGTAGTTAATATTTATAAACCGAAATACCAAAAAACTAAAGTGAAACCGAACCAACATCCAGATTGAACACTCCTTGTTTGTCTTCTTTTTGGAAACAAAACATTTTGTTTGTCACTCTATTGATTTTACTTGTGTATTCCTTAATTTATTTATTTTGAGTTTTATATGTTTATTTCAGATCAGTTCACTATCGCATTATGTGTCATATTTTATTATGATATTTATTTATATTTTGGTATCCCAGATCTCTAATTATAATTTTATATTTATATTGTTATTGTAGGTATTTTCACGGTTGTGACAAAATATTTCTTTTATGTTGTTGTTTTACATTTTAAAAGTAATTATGTAATGTGAAATAATGCTTTACTACCTTTAGTTTTTATATTCTTTTGATTAAGTTTGTATTGTCTACTGAATTATTTTTTGGGTACCATTTTCATTGTAAACAAAAAAAGTTTTATTTTTGTATTAGTATAGCTTGTATTATCATTTTGTACTATTTTTTGTGAAGAGAAAAAAGAACCAATGGAAATATTAGTAAGTTAGTAGAACTTTAAATTAAATGTTGAATAATTTTTTTTTAAATTACATAACTGTTTGAAGATAAATATCATGTTAGATTAAGTAATTCAATTTGTCATTGACTGGTATTTTTATTACAAATATACTGTATATACTTTTTGCCGACATATAAACTTATGTTAATATATGTAAGTTTATTTCCAATTCATTTAATTATAATTTTCTATATTGTATAAGTTAATTTTTTTTTGGTGAATTTGAAGTCTCATGTTCGTATTGAGTAAAGAAAAGAACCAGATGTTCTGAATTTTTCAAAGTACATAGGTATCAAAACAGCGTCTTAAGCCAACTTTTCTTCTAAACTAAAATACAATCGTAGACCCATCCATTCAGGATCAGAAAAAACCAGACTTGTCTATTCGAGTTTATAGAAAGTGAGTTGTACAACCGGACCTCAACCCAGCACTATTTATCACCAGTAGAAACAGTTGCTTGAGAAGAAGGTTTAACTGTTTCTTTTCCTTCCAACGCACTGAGTATTCTTCATTTCCTGCAGAACAAAACTTTATTAGTGTGCAAGATATTTCTTAAATCCTCTAAGCTTCATGTTTGTCGATATTTTAGACAGTGTTATCTTGAAGAACAAAGCATACCTTCCGACTTTTACGATGAGTAACAACACCATTACTCAAACAGTTTATGCATCAGCATCTATTCTTCCACCTAAAAAGGTCATCAGTTAAACGATCTGCACTTGGTAATGGCAAACCAAGCTCATCAAAAGAGTTTGTTTGATCATAATACCATGAGTTTATAGAGTTCATGTGACAAGGTCTTTATGAGCTTCCTTGAGTAAGCCATCAATCATGCTTCTCCAAGTGCCTATTTTGACAATTCAAAAACAAATTAGTTTAACGCCTTACAATCCTCGCAAAGCTATACACATCTATACTATTTAAAGCCTTTTAGTATGGCCAGGGAAACTTAATTTTCTCTTTGTATTTTAGTCCAAAAACAGAAAAACTTGTTCTGAATGCTCATAATTCAATGGATCAGTAATGTGAGATGAAAACTTTATTATATTAAGTTCCTTTACCTCAGATCAAAGCAATCATGCAGTATTAGATTCTCAAGGTTTTCGAAAGATTATTTTGTTCTCAAGCACAGTACTACTGTCTTCATGGAAAATATATCCACAAAACTTGACAACAAAATAATTACCAAGGATATCATTATAAATGCTAATTTTCTCAGACAACATGAATCTCAAGAAACTCAATCGATTCCAGCTAGATTCATGTACCTTAGTTAATGTAAACCTAGCAATAAGCATCCAAAATAACTTTGTAAACATACAGAGATGGCACAGGTGAAGTCAGAAGAGATACCATTGTGTCAAAACGTATGAGTGATGGTGAAGTCATATTGGGGTTGTTCCTCCGAACGATGAACAGAACTGTGCACACAGTAGTGTAAGCATAAGCAAACATGAGAGGACAACAAAACCAAAAAGCTTCACAGTGGGGAAAATATTACCAGATCCAATCTTCTTCTCTACGAAAAGATGCTCACATTTACATGGACAGACTTCTCAGCCGACTATGGTGGATGGAACTACAACGACCGGCTTCATTTGTATACTTTAAACATTTATTGGATTCACTGGTTACATAATTGAATCGAATCGTCAGAAGGATTCGCCGGTGAAGATGATGTTCAGAGAAAGGCTTACTCCTTTATAGAGAAAGAAACACCACTTTGAAGATGGATGAGTATCAATGAATACGTCATCGTGGTTGAAAGTGTAAATAACTCTTTAATGAGGTTGAATCAATGAATTTGTAACGCTTGTGAGAAAAAGAATTACGAAACGAAGCCAATACAGTTTGCAAAGATGGTGAACCCTTACGGGCTATACAGTTTAGAAAGAGAAGGCGACTAACGTTATGTAATTAATGTTAGTTTGGCCCACATAATCTAGCCCAACAAAATAATACCCATCTAAGCCCATTACAAAAGCTCGAAGGTTTTAATGTTAGGGAGACACGTGTTTTCTTTTGCCCTACCTTCTAATGCTGATGTGTACACTATAAGAAGAGAGAAAACCTTGTTTTATTATATAAGACTAGGGGTAGGCCCGCCCTGCGGGCGGGAAGTTATAATAAAAACTATTTTATATAAAAAAAATATTAAGTTATGAAATATTTTACAATTCATTGTGATTGAAAATGATACCCTAAACGAACAAATAATGATTACAATTATGAGATTATATTGTTATTTTAATACACTTTTTTTGTTATATTCGTTAATATTACAGTGATATTTATTTTTATTTTTACTTCTATTGTTTGGTTATATGTGAATTATAAATTTCACGTGATCACTTTTTGTAGATTGTAAGGAGATTGGATCTTAAAATTGTTGCCTTTAACTAAATTTGTAATACGTACATAAAATAGTTAGAAAGAGTGCAGTGTTCGGTTTTAATTTTGCTGGAAAGCTATTTTTATTTGTTTCTTGTACTTTAAGTTATGGCAGTGATGTTTCACTATGTATTTTTGTCTAGTTGTTGTATTTTATCGAGTTCATTCAAATTAAGCAAATATTAATTTGTACTTCTTAATAAAAGAATTTCGGTAGATTTTTTCATATTTATGATACTGTATAGATAAATGTAAACGCATACAAATATTATGATGCTTGGCGAAGAAATCGTCGTCTTATGTCTGTGTTGTTTTAATGTTTAGTTACTCTTATTTTCTTTGTGTATGTTGTATACATTGAGTTATTTATTGTTGAAGCTACTATATTTATTTTACATTTCATTCAGTATGTTTGTGTACTTAGCATTTGAATCCATCTTCATTGTTTAGATTTTTAAAATAAAGTGGTCATAATTGATATTTTATTGGAGATGCTTTCTTTCGTATGTATTCGTAACAGCATAGTTGTCCATGCTGAACAAAATTACATGCTCTCTAGTTTAAGCAATGGTGGACATATAGAGTGGGACTAATATTTATTTCGTACACATCATAAGTTTGATTATTTTCCTCACCTTTTTATTACCGTTAAATCGATTTCACAATTTTTTTTAAGATTTGATTTTGCTGTGCTAAGCAGTCTTTTTTGGGAGGGCGAAGTCTTGAATCTTGTCTTCAGGGGCAATTCTTTGGTTGCGGAGCATGACACCTCCTATGCAAGCCTCATGTTCAAGTAGATTGTAAATTCGTTGCAGCTGGACGTTGTAGTTGCTCGGAAGTTTGTATCTGGGAAAGCTTTGTTTTCTTAAGACATTAGTTTATGAGTGGTGGATGAAGGTAAGGTAGATTTGTCGTTGTTTAGGAGGTTCTGTACTGATACTTTTGCGTGCTTGAGTTTTTTTAGCAGTCAAGAAAGTTAAATTCCAAATAGTTACTTTGAATTTTAATATGAACGTTGATCTACTTTGTCAGGTAGAAGAAGTCGTATATGCAGGTTTTGGATTTTGAAGACTCTTGTGGATCTTGAAGACTCCTAATGAGATTCATATTTCCAGGTGGCAAAATCAGTAACATGTGTCATATTAGCAAAAGATTTTTTGTATTCCCACTCGACATACGGGAAAGAACAGTTTCAAGTATTTCTATGGGTGCATAAAAAGTGCATATAACAAAAAGAACATTCAATACTCAAACACGTTACAGAGAAAATCAACACATAAAAATAAACAAATAATTATCATTCTCACTTACTAATCAAACCCAATATAAAAACTTGTCCATTTGTAGAATCTATTGATTCTCAAAGAAGGCACAACACTCCAACAACAATAACCAGAACCCTAATCTCTTTATTCTAGTATTGTTTCTGCGCCTACGCAATGTGTCTGATGTACAAACAACAAAACACCTAGTTTGGACTCCTTTTCCCCGTCTTTTATTTGGCTCATGTTGTAATTGCGGTTTTAGCTAGCGATTATGGCTTTATTGCAGTCTCTGGATTAAGAGCTTGTCTGATCTTGAAAATTGTCCACGCCGTTCCAAGAGCATGCCCTTCTGCTCCAAGAGGGTCACACCAGGAGCGTCCTATTGCGGTATCATAACTTCTCTTTCTGCATTTTCTTTTGTTATGCAGTGAATGGTTAGATGATTCAGTTGACTGTAAACAACATTAGTAACATGAAGGAGTGATATCAATGTGTCTTTGACTTACTACTGAGGAGTAGATTGGCATTTTCCTTGCTGTTTATTAAACCTATCTAGCTGTCTCTTTAGATCCATCTGAAAAGTGTTTACATACAAAACATAAATCATTAAGCAACCTAAGAAACTCAAAGTAGATTCAGTTAAATATTAACAAAGATGCTATCCGATATGTATCAAACGAAAACGGGATTTGTTCAAAAGATGATGCATTACTGAATAGCAGTAGAATTCGAGCATGATTGACACATCCCCAAACAATAAAATTAGGTTTTATGACTCGATCTTTTTGCAATGAATACGGTTCGATAATCTGGATATGATAATTAATTTATCCAATCTAATAAGGGATTGGATACAAACCTTTAGAGGAAAAAGAATCAAATTAAGAAAGATTGATTTGAAACAAAAACAGACAAAGGATCTGGGTGCATGTTAAGTTTAACAGAGAACGTGGTGGGAGTTCTTTCGTGATTTTTTTTTGTTTAATACGATTAAAATATACCTCCTCACAACTGCCAGCCTTCAGATCGGAAAGATAGACTTGGGAAATAGCCATTGATGTGAGCTTCAGTTTGGTAAGGTATCGAGTGATAGAAAAAAAGAGATCAAGAGGAAGAGACGTAACGTCCCCCATAGCAGCTGAGTCTCTGGCCATCTGAAAATTTTCCACGACGGCAGAAGAACAAAGAAACCCTAAATTCAAGAGGATCCTTGGCCACAAACGGGCCTTCACAATTGCATAGACCAAAACAAAATTTCGAAGCCCACTCTAAAAAAGTGCTGACATGTCATTTTTTGCCCCATCACAAATGCTGAGGTGGACATCCTAAGAAGGGAGAAAACTCCCTTTTATTGTATAAGATTCTGAATATGAATATATCGAATCATATATGTTTGTTCTCTGTTCGTCTTTTTCTTTGAACATCTCTCTAACTTATTCTCTGTACAACAACAACACACAACTCATCTCCATATGATGAACAAGTAATATGAATAAAGAGTAAATACACAAAGATATGGTTCCAAATCAATAGTCTGAAACCTCACAAGCTCACATAATGTTTCAATCATAAAACACACACATAAAATGAAAACTTTACCTTATAAAAAATTGCTTAACAGAGACCAATAAAGTTGGACGTCTTTACCTGAAGCAGCAGCTCTACGTTTGCCAAGCTTGGATCTTTCAAGTTCCACCGACATGTTCATTCGTTGCAACTCAAGCTCCTTTGCAGCTTCTATCCTCTGTTTCTCCAGTCCAACTCAATCATCATCTTCTGCTTCGTACCTTTGACGATCCTTCACCTCCATTCGGAATTCGGAACTACACCTTCCACTCCCCAAATATAGAGACTAGCTTTATCTTCTCCAATTTCAGGTATATATCATACAAACTAGCTGTGATCTACATGATTTATATCAAATCTATCATTAACTAATGCAACAAAACAAAACCCTAAAATCATCACACAAAAAAAGTCGATTATAGAATAAAAAAAGACTACAAACCCTATGTATAAGTGTTATTGAGTCACGATCTTGCTTACTTGATTTGCTTTAGCTGTCAATCTTCCATTGTTCGGTCTCCATGTCTGGAGTTTCGGTGAGAAATAGAGAGGAGGTTGAGGACAGAGGTAACCTCTTTTTAGAGTGAAACGAAAAAAAGAACTTTTTCTGAAATGAAAGATTTGTTTTGTTTCGCGGAAAAAAAAAACAAACAGAAACCTAATGGACCAATGTTTTTAAGTGATGATGATACTATGGCCCATATTAAAATTTGTTTTCCTCGTGAATTACTATGGCCAACTTACAGTGGCCATTTAATTTTTCTATGATTGTAATTATATATATATTCGTATAAACATGTCAACTATTTATATTCCAAGAATTTTACAAAGTACAAATAAAATTCATATACACAAAACAAACTGAATAATCTAAAAAATAAATTATAACATATAAGATGAGAATGTTTATTTGTAGACATGTCAAATTTAAACAAATATGTAATATGTAAATCTTATATATCTATAAGATTGAAATTTTGAAAAATACTTTCTTTATAATAAAAGACACCCGCGCGGGCGCGCGGGTCAAAACCTAGTGATCCTTAAATCTCTTAACTAAGGATTAATCCTTACCATTTACCCTTTTTAATATTTTTTTCACCCAATTTGCCTAGGTATTACCGCCAAGGATTGAGCAAAACCCTGCACTGTGAGTGCTCTAATTACGTCTGAACCACCACGGCCAGTGTGACACCCCCGATCTGGTCTAAGTATACTGAACCAGATCGGGGGTGTCTCAGCCAGTGTCCCCAAAGTTATCATCATGCAGAGTGTAGGCATATTCGGACCAATCATCTTTCACGGCATCCTCTAGAACCCATATACGCAACTTATGCATACTAAGATTATTGACGCCTATATTGCTACCCCAAAATCCACTAGTTTCATGACCTGCTCCCTTATAATTAATCAATCTTGTAGCATAAACATCATAAATTTTGGCCTGAATAAAATTGAAATTCTCCGACCGAACATCAAAGCAAGCTATATAGGAAGCTTGATCGCTTCCTTTGGCCAAGTAATATAAAGCTCCATTGATTCATATCCCTTCGGACTTAGAATAATGGGGTAAGGAACATTGGATCCTCCTCCACCTCATTTCTACAGCTCCTTTTGGTAAAATATTATGACTACATGCATAAGATGGATAGGTAGCAATGGGTGGCACTACCTTGAATACCTTGTCAATCGGATCAAACCCTGAAAATCTCTCACTGCCCGTCCCCTGTTTGGGTAAGAAAACAGATTGTCCTGGGGTAGCATTACATATCACATGCGCTGTGATATACCATGGATTTTACCTGTTTTCACTCATGGTATATGTCCCATTTATATATTATTATATGGTTTGAAGTATGTTTTAGAGTATTTTCAGGTTTAGGTACGTTCTGGAGAACTTTGGTGATTCTGGAGCTTTTGGAGGTGCAAGACTGCATAGATGCGTCAAAGTTTTATCTATGGATAGATACTTTCTCACGATGCGAATGAGCTTATCTTTGGCCACAAGATAGAGATTTGAGTTATATTTCCACTGCCATTGGTTTGAGGTCAATCTAACGATTAGATCAGAAGTTATGCTTGTTTTACTGAATAGTGGCCAGTCTGCCTCGCGAGAGGAAGCTGTTGAGAGGATGAATGAGTGTCGATCGACGGCACAGCCTTGGTGTCAATCGCAGCACAGCCTTAGTGTCAATCAACGGTGATGCCAGAACTTGGACCGAGTATATTTCATGACCGACTTAAACCCAGAAGCCACCACAAATTATCAGAATACCCCTGGACGACTTTAAACCCTATTTATATGTTTTCTAAACTATTGTTGATGGTTACGCTTTCTTAACATCATTATTATTGTTTAGGTTTGGACAGAATATCAATATCCTTCAGAGATTGATTGGAACTCCATTGGTTTTGTCATTGATTTCTTATCTATTATAATATTCAGACTATGATTTGTGTTACTGCTTGCATGTCTGAGTAATCACCTTTTTAGGTCTAGGGATTTCATGAGCTTAATGTCATACTGATAATCAATTAGGATTGTTAGGTTATCTATAGATTTCTACACCAGGGTAACTTGTAATACTAGGATCTGGAAAAGTTAGGAAATCACGAACGTGTGACTAATTATTTGAACCTAGAATCATAGGACAATTGAGAGGCATGGAAGTGCCATTAATTAACGGAACCTGAACGCTGCTGGATTAGATACTTAGGCGCAAACGAGAGTTTCTCTAGGAATCTAGTTGAACATAATCGATTGGATCGTAATGCTTGCTTGATGTGAGAATCGATTGATCCTAGCTCAATATCATCGATCGACGGTGTATTCTGAGTTCTCAGCGAGAGTTGATGACAAAGATCTAAATCATATGATAGATTCATTACTTGATATCTTACTGTTTGCATTCGAGTTCTAGAATTGGATCTATAAAACCCTTACATCCTTGAGTTGTAGTTTTGAATCTCTTGATTGATAAATCCCTAGATCTAGCTATTTCTCCTTATATTCTCAGAACCAGTCAATCACTTGTTTACTGTTTTACTGCTTTATAAACCATTTTCCTAGCTTAATCTTAATATCTAAAGTCTATTTTGTGCCCATGCTCCCTGTGGATTCAGTCCCTAAGCATTACGATTGACACTCTTATTTGAGGGAGTAAAAGTCACTCCTTAGGATAATTTCAATTTGAGTGATATCATGCTCTATACTCATCCTTATTCGAGAATGGCTCATGACGGAAACAAAACAAGCCAGAGGCATGACTACAAAATTTTAGCTGCATGTCATTAGGTAACTTCAACTTAAAACAGGTCAGAGACGACTTCTGATTTTGAATATGGACCTGAGGTGAAGAATATAAGAGAAACTCATTATTTTTAGCTCCTTTCATGGAAAATAAGAGACTCAGGCGAGCTGAAGACTTAGTTGAGAAAAACTCGGTAAAATCTGCACTGCAAAGTATGTACCTCCATAGTTTCGACACGCAACGACACCTTCCTATTGACTTGGTAGACAATCTAGAGAATATTTCATAAGAAAAATCAAGAGGAATTGAATTCATGATCAGAAGGATAGAGAGAAAGGTGAATGGAAATCATAGTTGGAAGGAGGCTATCTCTGATATTAATATAGAGTTCAAGTGTAATAACCCTCACGACCGGATTAGAATTTGGTTGAGAAAAATTCTGCTCGACAAGTTTGAGTTAGTCCAATCAGATTTAAAAATAAAAATCGGCCCGGTGAATTAATGTCTCGACGGGACTGTCTTGTGGTCGAAAGACTTTCCCTTGATAGTTGTGGTCGAGTGTTAACTACTATGGTCGAGTTTTATTTAAGGTGGAAGATTTTTGTCAAGAGCTAATGGACGAGATATTTTTTATTTGAAAACTGTCCAAACATAATCGACCAACTTCCTAAATTTTCTTCAACCTGTCATATGATTTGCACCAACCTGCCTGCTTGCTTTCTTTAAATGATCATGTGATTGTCACAAGCTGCCTGCATGCTTGGTTAATAAGTAAGTCATGTGCAAGACACAAGCTACTAGCTTCAGCTGCTTGTAGCTTTCTTCAAAGAAAGGAAAGGTTCAGTTGCTTGGTTACTTCATTGGACAGGAAATGATGAAGCAGCTCGCCATGTGTCTTGCTGAAAGCTTAACTTTCTGGCCCTGTTGTTTAATCATCAGAAGCAGCTCTCACATCTTTTTAACAGCTTCCTCTTCATTCTGGTCGTGCATAAACCTGAGAGAAGCAAAGAAAATTCAGAGAGAGAGAAGAGAGAAAATCAGACAGAAAAAGAGAGAAAAATCATTGAGAAAAATTCATGAAAAAAAATTCAGAGGAGAGATCTGAGTATGGACGATCCTTTCTCACCCTTTTTGCCATGAACCACTGTGTTTTAGTATGGTTTAGAGCTGAAGGTTTGTCGTTCAAGAGTTGAGAATCACCTAAGTTCTCCAGCCTTAGCTTTTATCGGTTAGGCGTGGGCTCAGCGTGAGGTATAAATCAACCGATTTTATTTAAACCTCGAGAAAAACCGGTCAGTGGACGAGTGAAGACTTAAACATCCATTTGATACCATCCACTGAACCGTGTACTCTCAGTACTTGGTTGAGGAGTTAAGATAGCAGTCCAGTAAATCCTTGGAGTCATTAGTCTCTTCGTTTGAACTCTGATAGTCAAGGAGAGTGGTCGAATCAGCCGGATTCCTCATGTTAATGTTCTGAAGGGGGAGTGAGCTAAAGGTGGAGTATGATTAGCCTGAGCTCAAGTCTAGTTTCTTAAGCCAATCTCATGGACTCAAGGTGAGTCTAGAGTGATGTGATGATAGATCACATATGTGTGTTTGTTGAATGAAATAGAATTATATTGGTTAAGTAATAAGGTCTCATAATCCTTGAAATTATGATGTGCTTACTTAAGTGTAAACACTTCAAGAAATATGTATATGTTTGCATTGAGGTTAAGCTACCTCTTAGTACTTGTTCTCAAGTACTAATCCTACTTAAAGATTATTCATGTATTAATTATCAATTAATTAAGATTAATAATTATGGATTAATTAAAGATTAATCTAGGATTAATTGAGGATTAATCTAGGATTAATTGAGGATTAATCTTGGATTAATTGAGGATTAAATTTGGATTAATTAAGGTTTAATTAAAGTTTAATTAAGGAGTAATTATGAATTATTTATGAAATAATTTTGTAGTAAAAATAATGTGAAGTCTTATTATATTCACTATCCCTAAAGTCCCCGCATTACCGTGACTTGGTCCTGCGAATTGAACAAGGTCATGAAGACACGATGATGGGGTAGCTCCCTGGAGACTGTGTATTGCATGACGATGCAGTGTCGAATGTTCATATCGAATGTTCGACGTTGATGGTAATGCTAACTCACTAAGCTCGGTTAGCCTTTGTGGTTTATCGGGTCTAGTATATATATTGTATTTATAGATGAGGTGATTGGCGGGTGTTGTGGAAGTGATGTTTAAAATAAGATTCACATCGATGAAATGATAAGCCTTATACTTTTATATTAAATATGAAATATATTTCTACTGCATACAAATGGAGTTGATCTCTTGTGATACTATATATGTGTTGGGGTGCGGGATTAGACTCACTAAGTAAACAAGTTACTCATGACTCATTTGTGATGCAGGTAACCAGTAGGCGGGAGACCTTTACTATAGCACGGGAAGGAAAGGCTTCAGCCAGCGGTAGATTTATTATCCTTGCAAAGTCGTTTCATATATCTTATGTATAATGTTTGTTAACTGAAAACCTTGAGGTTAATACTTAACGTTTTGTAAGATGCTTTTGAAAGAATATTTTATAATGTATACATAATGTTTCTTTAAGTACGGATTCCATATGATATTAGTCCTTGTCCGGACGAACCAACTATTGGGTATTACTCGGCCAGGTTGCAAAGCCTTGAGTTGTACCTGATAGGATGTGTACTTAGGCAACTGGCTTAAGGTACTTGGATTTCTTCCGGGAACTTTGAGTTAATCGTTTATGTGCACATTGTGGCTTCTTTGGTTTGGTTTAAGTTACTAATGATTGGCTGTGCATGTTCTTGTTTGATTGTTGCACAGCCGATTAAGTCAACTTGTACTTAGACCAGATCAGGGGTGTCACATCAAGGTTCTAGGGAATTAAAATTGAACCGATCAAATCATGCATGGTTTGCCTGATCTAGTTCAGTTTTGATTAGAAAGCATAAACCAGTCAACCCTCGATTCGTTCTTTTTGGGTGCACCCTCACTAGGGAGCTCTTAAAGAAGTTTCTCAATTAATGTAAAACATTAAAGCGGGAGAGAAAGGCGAATGCAAATCATCGTTTGAAGGAGGCTATCTTTGATATTAATATAGAATTCAAGGGCCTAGGGCATTCATAATGAACCGATCAAATCGTGTATGGTTCACTTGATGTAGTTCAGTTTCAGTTTAAAAGCATAAATTGGTCAACTCTCGGTTTTGTTTTTTTTAGGTGCACCTTCACTTTCTCAATTAATGTAAAACATTAAAAAAGTAAAATGAAGACAGAGAAATCAAATATAGAAAAAGAGGTATGAGACGATTCTATTGGAAGAGCTTCTGACCAAATCTGAAGAGATTGATTTAGTACATGTCTTCAATTTATTGGTCCACCTGCTTGTAAATTATTTTAGTATTATTATTATTATTATTATTATTATTATTATTATTTTTTTGTTTTTAAGAAATTTTTGACAGTTTTTGATCACTGTGTATGTTCTTGATCTGTAGAATTTTAATACCTTGTTTATTTGTTGTTCCCTTAGGCTTTGAATATGCTTTCTTTAGTAACTACACTTAATTATATTTTGACTGAGATTTAATCTGTTAGGAGATCTCGAGATACGAGATCGACATGAATATATTTGTGTTTATTTCCTTATTGTCAAATAGGTAGTTTACCTTTATCAAATATATAAAGAGCTTGTGAACAAGTCATTGCGTTGTATAAATAAGCGTATTGGCTATCAATAAAACTGAGAAAATCCGTTCATACTTCTAAAGGGTTTCTCCATCTTTTGACATGGTATCAGTGTTGGATCAATTAAAATTAATGGGTTTTAATCAAAAATGTGAAAAGGAAATGATTTAGGCATGTATGTTGAACAGTCCAAATAACAATAACAAGGAAAGATGGCAAAGTCCCATATAGGCTATGAAACTTGATTTTGAGAAGTATATATATGTACTCTTGTTATCGCGGTTCAAACGACCTATAGAGAGAGAGGCTCCTACGCGCACGTTTCTGTCGTTGCTGGTCGGTTTGGCGTAGGCTTGGGTTTGGATAAATAGTCTCTGGCCCAATAAAAAGATTTTTTTGGACCAAGTTTAACTTAATTTTTGGCTTAAAAATAACATGCATTTCATTTTAAAATGGCAACTACTTTGTCTAATAAATAAAAAACGTCATGCAGTTTATACTCTCAGATATTTAAACGAGAAAAGAGAGAATATTAGCGAATAAGTTTTTGTAACTCAATTTCCTCGATTTTCGCGAGATTTCCATCCACGTGCAGCAATTGTTACGGGTAGTGGCTCTCGTCTCTCTTTAAATTTAACAAAAATAAACGTTTCCACATCAAAAAACCCAGCAAATCTCCCAGCATAAGTTTCAAAGTGTGGTTTGTAGAGTTTATAGTTCGTTAGGGCCTTTTACGAGTGAAGCATGATTCATCTGCCATGGTTGTATCTTGGGACTCATATTCGTACAGTTTCGTCTCACTACAGAGTAAATATTAAGAGTTAAGGATATATATTTATCTCGAATCCATGTCTTACAATTTATATAGTCTTCTTCTAGAATCGTCTATTTCTGGCTTACACATTCTTAACTCTTAATCGCATTGTTTAAAGCTTTAATCGGGTTGACAAAATAATTTATAGAAACGGGTTATGGAACCGTGTTCGCGATTTACGCTGTAGCACTTCCACAAAATGTCTATTACCTATCTCTTTACGTGTTTGCAATTTGCTTTGTAACACTTCCACGAACCGTTTATATCATATCTCCTAACAGTTTGCGTTTTTCTCTGTAGCACTACCGCAAAAACGTTTATTGGTTCACGATCCTTAGAACATAGTATGATTTCCGCGAATGCTTTCTAAAGCGCGCTTGTGAAGCATTCCAAAGTCTACAGATTACGTTTATGCAAACGCTTTTAAGCGAGTTTGCAAAACGGTTTTCAAACTTATATCAGATATTGTTTGGTGATTTCAAACGCTTTTGCAAAATTTAGAAACACTAAAAAATATAATCGATTTTAGACTATTATTTTTTATATAAAATAATATGTTGTTTGTTGATTGGAGTACTAATCCGCTCTTATGTTTTCTCAACAGAAATAAGTATGACATTCTAACAACATCTCCATTGACACTACTATCACAAAAATTCCACTCAACGTTGCAGCAACTGAAGCAACCATGACAACCGTTTATGCAACAACAACAACAACAACCGCTGCAACAATGACACATACCTTTCCAGTGGGTAATGTTGCTGATGAATCCATGCGCTGTATCTTTTTCGGTGCTGGTCTTTATCAAAAGGATGCATTTCAAGGATCCACAAGTGCTCCGGCTGCAGCTGTGGCTCTTCCGGCTGTTCCTGGTGTCATGTCTCAAGGATTGATGCCAGAAAATTTTGATAGCAAAGGATTCAATACAGGCAGAATAAGATGATGTTCTTCCTCACAATGTGCACGCTGACAAATTCATCTAGAAGGATAAGCCCATTATCCCCCACGAGATTGAAGATGTACACAAATTCACAAGTCTTGAAAGTTAGGTGCATTCCAACTTCATCTGAAAAGGCTACATTTTGGGTCGCCTCATTGACCTATTGTACCAAGTCTATTGTGAGATTCTAACGGCTAAAGAGCTCTGGAAATCGCTGGGAAAAAAGTACATAGGTGAAGACGCTGGCTGCCAGAAGCATGTAGTTGCAAAATTCCATAACTTCAAAATGGTGGATTCAAAACCCATCATGGATCAGTGAAAGAGTTCAGCTCATTTTCCATGAAATCACTGGTGAAGGAATGTCCATCTGTGAGACATTCACAACTCAGAGCTTCATCCAAAATCTTCCTCAAAACTATGCTACCTAAAGCACAAAAAGAAGAAGATGGGACTTGAAGATCAGGATTAAGATGGAAGCCAGGAACCGAAGTGATGACAAGTTCATCCATGGTAAAGAGCATACTGTCAACGTGGCTGAAATGAAAGGTAAAGGAAAGGTAATTGCTCGCTCACCTGCCAAGCCTTCCAAATCAGCTGCAAATTTGAATTTTTATGGACCAAACTTCAAGAAGAAAGGCATTGAAATCAATGCAAATTTGGAGAAATTCAAGGGAAAGTGTCACTATTTCCACAAAGTTGGTCACAAGACTGTTAAGTGTCGCAAAAAGATCAAATATGAGAAAGCTTAAGCGAATCTCACTGAAGAGGATCTCGTTGCAGTAGTGACTGAGGTTAACATGGTTGAAACAACAACCCTAGGAAATGGTGGTATGACACTGGTGCCACCACCCACATTTGCACTGATAAGGTGATGTTCAACACCTATCTGAAAATCAAGATTCAGGAGAAGCTTTTCATGGGAAACAAAACAGTCTCCAAGATTGAAGATCGTGGCAAGGTGGTTCTGAAGATGGCATCTGGACAAGAAGTCACTCTACAGAATGTGAAGCATGTGCCTGACATGAGGAAAAACCTGCTTTCGGGAACCTTGTTCAGCAAGAATGGATTCACCACATCTCTTGAGGGGGACAAGCTCATGATTAGGAAGAACTGAATGTATTTGGGAAAGGGGTATGTTAAGGATGGACTGGTCAAAATGAATGTAATGACAGTCACTCCGAAAGTTGTAGCTCTAACAATTTCAATGAATAAGAAATTTATTTGGTTGAGTCTTTTAATATATGAAATGAAAGATTAGGCCATATACACTACAAATCGATACAAATATTAATGAATCTAAATTCAATCCGAAAATGTAAAACAATTAAACCAAAAATGTGAAGTATGCGTAAATGCTAAGCTCACAAAAATGCCCTCACCCCATATTAAAAGGACTAACAAACCTCTAGATTTAATTCATACGGATTTTGTGGTTTAAAATACATACAAACTAGAGGTGGAAAAAAGTACTTTGTGACCTTCATAGATAATTGCAAAAAATATTGCTATGTATATTTATTACGTAGCAAAGATGAAATCTTAGAAAAATTTAAAGAATTTAAACTCGAGGTAGAAAACCAACTCAAAACAACTATTAAGATAGCT